>PVLA01001485.1:0-266996 GCA_004027455.1 Hydrochoerus hydrochaeris
AGTACATTATGTAAATCTTTTGTATTATCAGTTTTGTCTACTTACTTTTCAAATTCAGAAATATTAGTAATCTAAAAATGTCATAGAATTTTTAAACATGCTTTATAGAATTCCAAATAGTTATATACCATTCCAAATAGTTACTAACATAAATATTTCCTTAATAAATGGATTCCTCTAGGTTTTATTTTAATTATTTTAGTTTTGAATGCCATTTTATCTAATATTTTATTCTTATTCAATTCTCCATTTATTGAAAATATCATAATTCCATTTTGATTTACTTTAGAACATTTTCATCACTTTCTGTATTGGTTGCTTCCCTTTCACTGCTGAGACAGAATACTTGATACTCAAAATGAAGGAAGGAACTGTTTCTTTAGCTCACAGTTTGTGGAGGTTTCAGTCCATACGCAGCTCCAAGGCACAGTGGGATATGGCAGAGAGGAAAAAATAGTTTATGATGACTAGACGACAGCAAAAGCAGAAAGAATGAAAAGGGAGTAGCAAGAGAGTAAGCCTCTTTCCCTTCCTTCTATTGTATGCAGGCTACCTTTCCTAGGGCAGGTGTAGCACTCACATCCATTATTCTAGCATTGGACCATAAGTCAATCACAAATTCTAGAAAACTGCCCCAATGGCTGCATAAGGATTTAGGGGAACATCTAAACACAAACCATAAAATCATCTTTAATGTTTGTCTATCACATATGTAAGCTAAATAAAATTTGTAAATCTGAATGCATTTTTCTGAGATTAAAATATGTTAACCTGCTTACATCACTATGGCAAACACAATGTCTTAATCATAACAATTCATTTTTATTATATTTGTTGTGGGTGCCATGATAGCCCACAGAATTGTCCTTGAATTTCTGTGCATGTTAGGTTACATGGCAAAGGGAAATCAAATTGGGCATAGAAGCTATTGTGCCTCAAGAATTCATTTAGAATTACTTACTAATCAGCTGATATTAGGACAAAGAGACTTCTAGATCTTCAAGATGCACTATAGTAATCACAAGAGTCCTAAAAATTGGAAGAATGAGGCAGAAACAAAGAGTTACAAGAAATACATTGTCAGAAGAAGGAAAAAGAGATGTAAAATGCTAGGATTGAAGATGAATAACAGGTCATGCATGAATCAAGGAATATGGGCACTTCTGGAAAACACAAGGAAATAGATTCTTTCTTGGAAACTTGAGAAAGGAACACAATCTTGCTGACATTTTGATTGTATCCTAATGAGAATCATTTTACATTTCAGACTTGCAGAACAGTAAAATAACAAATTTTTACTGTCCTAAACCACTAATCTTATGATAATTTTCTTCCAATGCAAAAGGAAACTAATACAATATAGTAAAATGTAGATAACAGTACTAATCTCTGGTTGCAGTTGACAAAGAATGGGGAATATTCAATTCAAAAAATAAATAAGAAAATTAATATTCTTCCATTATTTATATTTCTTTACATTTCCTTCATTTTTGAATTGAGATTTTCTCTTCATTTGCCTCTCCTCTACAATTTGAAAATTCACTAGTATGTTTATTTCATATTTCAGTATCAACAAATCTTTCAGTTATCATGCCTCATTCCTCACATATGTGTAGTAAAAATAGAAGCCAATATTTCAATATATGAGTAACAGCACAGGGATTAGTTTTAGGGCAAGAGTAGCAGGAAGTATCTTAATTTTCAACTTCTTTCAATTATAATTTCCCAGTTTACTATCCCTTTCTTTTATTCCTAACTCTCTGTTCCCAACCAATTATGTATGGGTTTATGGTTTTCATCATAGAGCTTCATTGCAGGCATTGACTTCCTGACCAAAGCCTAATAATTACACCTATTTTTTCTATCTCTGTTTTAGAGTTCCCTCTTCTATGTCCTGTTCCCTCAGGGACCATGACATTTTGGTACACAAACCAGTAAAAAAAGTTTCATAATGGTAGTGATGTCAGTACTGTTTATATGTCAAACATTCCAAGTATTTTTTGAGTAGAAAATAGTAACTTAACCTAAAGAAATGACTCTTCAAAGCCAGATATTATAAAAAATACTGTTACAGGCTATTCAGGGAGGCCTTTGTGGCTAGTACAAGGAAGAGCATGTCATGGTACACTATGCAAGTGGGCTCTTACTCCATCTGTGGAGTAAATCAAACATTAACAACAGAGTATGAACCACCAAGAAAGCTAGATATCCTGGGCATAGAGGCTATTGTGCCTCAGGATAGCTCTAGGGCAACCACAAGAACAGATAATTGGGCTTGTGAGCTAAAAAAACAACTTATACCCATACTATTAAACAACCATAATTCACTCTGAGTCTAACAGGGATACCATTGTTTATTGCAATAAAATAAACTCTATAAAAGTTATATGCAAAAAGAATTTAGCACATCACAAAATACTAATAAAAACTTTTATATTATAGAAATACATTTTAATAATGTGCTTAAGAATAATTATACTTTGAATGATTTTCATGAGTAAACATTTCCTATATCCTTTCAGTATTATGAGAGGATTTTCTCTTCTAATCTATATTAGGTTAATAAATAGTTTGGATTGTAAAGCTGTGGTGAATTATAGACTTAACTAAAACTTGGACTTCTAAACTAGCTAGCATGATTCCACACTGGGAAAATATAACTGCTATTATTAAATACTTGTTAATTAACTGTTTTATATGCACACATGACACTTGCAACATGTTTAGCATGCTTTACTTTTCTCCTGCATAAATACTCAAAAATATGTCTGTTTGTGTGTGTATTGCCAAGGGTCATATTTTTAAATGGAAAAAAGGAGCTAGTGTGGAGTTTTGGTCATCATTTATAATGTAATTAAACCACAAAAATTAAAAAGAACAAGTGAAGAAAAATGACTCAAATAGAGCTAAAGCTACAAAATTAATAGTTACAACCTACAACTGAAGATGAATTTTCAGCACTGAAACTAGAATTAGAAGGGCATTTTGACAAATTCATATACTTAGGTGAGTCATGCAAGTAATAAAAAGGAATGATATGGATCATGTATGACACAATGGGTTCGTAAGTGCTATTGGGTCTCAGAAAATAATGTCCCATTTAATTGAGGTGTTAATGCTGTTTCATCTGGTTATTGACATGTGAGAATACTGCCCTAAGGCTATTAAAACTTGCTATACTTTGCGATAAATGGAAATCAACAATTTTATGTGAAATCACTTAAATGATGACAAGTAATTCAAATTTTCAAACATTGCCATGTAAAACTTATGTCTGTGGGATACATAGTGTATATGAGATGCCAGATTTAAATATCTGATGAAGGGCAACACTCTTATATTGGGGATAACAACGTGGAAGCATAGAGTGAGTCCCTTAGGTGCTGGACATATGGGATAGACAGAAAAAGAGATTTGATCTCAGTCTAGTCAGTGTTCCAATATTCATTTTGTTGCATAACTAGGTAAGCTGATCCAAACTCTAAACTCTCTGAGGTTCAGTTTCCCTCTCCTTACAATGACAGTGCTTTACTATGTGTTACACAAGATACTTCTGAAAACTAAATAAAAGTCACATGTGTTAAGTGTCTGTGGTAAATCTTGGAAATAGGAAAATCTACTCTTTTGGCCACTTTCCAGTACTCTGTACCTCTGTCATGCATTATTTGTTTTTAAAATTAATTCTCTATACCCAGATTTACATTATGCTCCTTGTTGTAGCAGAATATGTTTCATGAGGATGGGAATTTCTTTTCCGTTTCTTTTCACTGCTGTTTTCTCAGATCAAAATATTGTCACACACAATATCTACTAAATTAAATGTATGTTTAAATGTTAATTTCAACAAATGAAAAAACCATGACTCTTTATCTTTGAAAAATGAAAAATGCAAGTGCATATGTGCCGATGCATTCTGAGTTCATAAACCAAGCATGCTGGACCAAAAAGATGAATTCATATCAAATTCCTTCTCTATGATTATCTCAGTTGTAATAATTGAAGTCTGACAAAATTTTTCAATGTCCCACAAAAAAAACTCTTTTGGTTTATAAATGGTTCAATCTTTGTGGGGATAGCTTTTCAAAGACAATCTGTTATTTACACAGCCACTGAATTTGACGGTCAAAAACATTTGCCATGCACTATTGATCATTCTTCTAAGTATTTCATTTTGTCCAAAATATTAACACTTGAATTAAAATAAAATTTCCCATGTATCTACTATATTGCACTTTGAAAATGCTGACAAATGAACATTCAACTATTAATTTCAGTTGAATGTCACCTCAACCCTACAAGACACATGTATTTGCATTTTCCTTATTTTACAAAGATATCAAGAGAGATTCAGTGAAAAGTAACTCACGTCAAGTTACAGTGAGAATAACTAAAAGATCTACCAATAAGACCCAGGTCAAACATGGCATTTCACGTTCAGAGGGCCCATCTAAATCTCTCCTGCTTCAGTATCAACTACTATGTCACATAATCTAGATTTTTTCCTTCCCTTTACCTATTACGTAAAAACTCGCATGTCATAAGTATTATTTCCAAGCCTAGTTATCACTTACATTTTAGCATTAATTTTTAGTGACAATATTAATTATAAATTAATACTGGCCAATGCACAATGAGTGCCACAAAAATTAATAAACTAAGAGCCTGACCTCAAAAGCAATCTGACTTCCGTCAAACATTCCAATTTTCTGTAGTTATTGTATATATTCTCCCATAGGAATGTTCTGCTAGAAGGAACCAGATAAGGAGAGAAGTAAAGAGGTCAGTGTTAATACATAAAGTGCTTCTCAACACCACTTACCTACTAAAAACCTGTGAGGGGATCTGGATTAATTGTGGGAGCTATCTGGGAAGTGGCTATTGTTATGTTTTGTTTTGTTTTGTTGTGTTTTTGTTCATTTGGAGAGTGGAACCCAGGGCTTCATGTAGCAATTGTGCTCTGATACTAAGGTATGCTCTTTTTCAAAGTTCCTATAGTGATTCAAACACACAGTCAGAATTAAACCACTGGACTATAGGAAATAAATCATGCTGTAGGGAAATTATTGATGAGAGCAAAAACAAAAAAACTAAAAATATACTTGACTTTGTTTATTCCTTATATTAGTCATTTAATTAAATAAGTCTTGATAAAAATTATATTTCAGGAGTTTTCATTGGAGAAGAGCTTTCCTAAGTCTTAATCTCCAATGCTTCTAATAGAAAAAAAATTTCCTTCTGTCAAATCTAGCAATCAATTTTCCTTGATGATTAAACCTCACCAAATATATACTTCTAAAGTTTGACAGGGAAATAACCAAGTGCATGAATCAAAACTGAAATAACTTAGTTTTTACATATAATTGAAGTGAAACTTGGTTTATATCTTGAGTTCTCTGATTCGTCTCCTTATTCTACCTTGTATTTATTTGGAGTACTAGTTGTTTTTCCTTCTGTTTTCAAACTGCATCCTAAGGCTTAAGTTATCCATCTAAATTATTTTGGTTTATATGTTATTAATTTATTCATACATATTCTTTCTCCTAAAAAATAAAATGATCTTTCTTTTTTTCATGTGTCCCACTTTTTATACAATGGAAATTTCAACATTTAGAAGAAAAAATTGGGGAGGTTGGTAATTAAAAGGAAACAGAAATTACTTATAGAATATTTTTGCACACTAAATTGAGAAAGATACAGAGAGAGACAGAGAGAGTTAGAGACAGAGAGAGAGAGAAACATCTGTACTCTGGCAAGTATATGTGTCCTTCAGCTTTAGACTTGACTCTGACAATGGAATTTGGATTTTTTTGGCAATAACCCTCATGAATTTCAAAGGTGAGATTGAAGCAAAATATGTACTTATTCCAGAGCTAAGGTAATAGCTGTATGTGTTCATTTTCAATCTCTCTAGTACATGTATATCATGTTAATATTCTTAAATGCCTCTCCAATGATTATACCTTACATCTAGTGAATGTCTCCTGCTTCTTAAGATGTTAAACTAAAATTATTTGTGATGGTGTTCAAGAACTTTTGATAATCTGGTCCTACTTATTTTCTATTGATCTCAAACATGTCTTTCATATCAATCAAGCTTGTCTCCTTTTGTTATAAAAATAACCCACTTGGCTTCTTCTTTCTATTCCTCTGGCCTTTTCTCAGTTTGAACACATTTCCTTTTTCAGCCTACTTCTTTAAAGTCCACTTGTCTTTCAAGTTATAGGATAAGTTCTGGTTCTTTTATGAAGACTTCCCAGTCTATTGCTCTAATTGATCTCTCCTTTTTCTAACACTGTGAAATACTCTCTTGCCAGTACAGCATTTGATAAAATATAGCTTCATCAATATTTTAGTTACTTTAAGTATGTCAGACTTGTAAAATACCTGAGGGCATTGTTTATGTCTCTTACTGTCCCTTTTCTAACTAGGTGCTAAGCACATGGTTAAGACATGGTAATTATTTGTTGACTGTTAACTGACTGCTGGTGTTGCCTATTACACTGGACCTATATACATTGTCAGTTATGTCAAGAGAGACTGTGAAAATTTTGCTAGGGATTATGTCTGCATAAAAATAAGCCTCTGGCATAAATTCCGTTAACTGCCACTAGAGAATTCACCTGCAAGTAAGGTACCTCAGGCATATTACTTGGTGCTCTAAAAGGCTCTTAGGTCAGGTTTTACACTGTCAAATATAGCTAAACCATGTGTTGATGTGATGATGATATGAGTTTCTCAAGTAATCCACTGAAATTTCCACCTATCCACTTACTTTTCTGGCATGGGTTTGGCATTTTAATTTTTAATAGGCACACATTTCACAAAATCTCACTAGTCAGAATGCAACTCAGTCATATACTTGACATTTCAGGCTGTATTGTTTTACAGCTTGTATTTTCTTGCTTCCCTATGCTTCCATTATTTTATGTTGATGTGGTATAAAAATTAAATAAATAGTGGCAGTATTTATTATTTTTATGTGACCATCACAATACAAACTTGTTTCTGTACTGTTTATTGCCTTTCTGAAGTCACTGAGAATTCTCATGATAAAATCCCTTGAGCTCACACCATTCATTTCTCTGAGGTTCTCATTCAAGAATGTTTACTTCCTTTCAACTTTGCTCATGACTTCTTTTAATTTTTTTTAATTGGTACTGGGGATTGAACTCACAACGGTGCACTTACAAGGCAGGCGCTTATGCCACTGAGCTAAACTCCCAGGCATGACTTGTTTTTAATGTCCCTTTATGTATCCATTTGATTGGTTCTCACATTGCACCTAATCATCTGATGTTTTCCAAATTCATATAAGTATTTTGTATTTATGAACTTTGTCACTCTCACTATGTCTTAATTTCCAAATAACTTGATTCCTCAAGTGCTAGAATAGTGTGCTTGTCTCTCTTGTACCTTACCATAGGTCCTATGTAAGCACATTGTAAACTGTTTGGGGTTCAGTAAATGTTATATTGAGAGTGAAACACAATCCTGCAAAAAATCCTCTTAAAGATAACTCTCAAATATCTACAATAAGCTCCAGGGAGTCCCAAAAATAATTGATAAGATTGAGCAACAGAGCTTATTAAAATTATTTGGGCCCATGATAGTTTCTTTTAGACTGGATTTTTCCTTAGGCTTAGGACATGTGCTAATTCTCTCAGCTGCTTTAATCATGTGGATATTAAACAATACAGGGCATCAAACAGTCCTTTAGAATTATGAGAAGTGCATGCTATGAATAGAAACAAGGGCAGATGAAAGCCAAGCATGTGGTGACTGGCAGTCCCAGCAGCAGGTGTCTTGACAAAGGATGGACCCCAAGATCTACTGGAAAATGCAAAAATAGAGAACCTCAAAGCTATCACCAGAAGAAATCTTCAAAACTCTGTTCAAATCAAAAAGGCTGCTGACTTACACAGAGGCATTTAAAATGAAAACATTAAGTTTTCTGTAATTGTAAATGCAATCCATATATTACATTAAAAATGTCCAAAAACATGCGAGCAAAAAAAATAATAATAATAACAATGACATTTCACCAGAATCTAAGATCCAACAAGAGGGTTGACAGCCAAACCTTTTTTTTTAAGTATTGGTGGCCAGGAAAGAAGATGATGGATTGTAAGAATTCACCACCTGGAAAAGGGAGTTACCTGCGGAGTGACAGCTGCCATAGGAAAAGTAGAACAAACACACCTGCTGTCAGGCACACCTGTTCTTTTCTGGAAGAGGAACCATGAGGCTGAAACAGCAGAAAACACACAAAAACAGGATAGGGCTGCCTCTTGCGACCCTTAAATATCCCTGATTCTTCTTCAGTCATTTTCTTGGCAGGAATGGCTGTGCAGTAGCCACATAAGCTTCTACTCAAGTTTTTAAAATTTTAGTCTCAAATGAAAAAATAAATTGGCAGGCAGAAGGAGATTCCTTACAATCCTGAATGGAGGAAAGAAGTCAAATAATTTTATGACCTACCTCAAAGAAAATAATTATGTGCTATATTAAAATATTATTTAAAAGTATTGGATTTCAGGTGGCATGAAATCTGTGAGAACTTATAGGGTAAATAGAGATTGCTGGTGATCTCTCTTTCTCTTCTTCTTTCTTGCATACACATATATACACTTGCCAAAATGTGTTACCTCACCACAGAAATACTTTGGCCTTTCAGTTGTGGATGGTCACTTATGAACATGTCATCGTTTATGGTCCTATAAAGTTGCTACCTGGTTATTGACGGTTGCAAAAATCAAATTCTGAGTTTCCACAAAAACCCAGAGAATGTTGCAGCCCCACGAAAATAAATCAACTCAAAAGTGCAAGATAGCTCTGTAACAGATTAGCTATACTAGCTTTTTAAATGCTCACAATACCCTACAGGAAAGCCTGCCACCAGCAGATAAGCCAAACTAGAGTTTAGTATCAGTGGTAATAATTTGTCCTGCCTTATAAAAATGAATAGTAAGGAATGGAGCTAATTGAGGTATAGGCAATGGTGAGATGGCAGGAATTTAAATATAACTTTTGTATAGACCAAAATGGACTTTAAAAATCTAATATTCTTGTGAATCTACTAAATACTACTCTATATCAAGTATTGTAAGGAATTCAAGAGACCTTTATATGAACACAACTAATAGTAGTTGCTGTCACAAAGAAACTGACAAATTCACTGGGGAGACAAGTGTTATAACTAACACTTAAGTCAGTAAATAGTCAACTGCAAGATTGTGAAAGTCAGACAGTAAAAATTGTAAGTGTTCATAGAAGGCAGTGAGCACTATATGCAGAAGTCTAAAGTGCTAAAGGAAGACTAGGAAGGAGCAATGATTTTGAACTACACCTTCAAAGTAGATCGAATTTGCAAATTCTAAAACAAATCCAGAAAATGTTTGTAACTAAGAATTACTGGGAAATTTGAGATTCCAAACATGTTCTTTAGCATGAGTGACAGTGTCTGTGTTTACTCCTGAGTATAAAAATCAGAATAGATATTCTTCTTAATAGGGAAATTAAAGCCCCTAGAGATTCAAGCAGAATAAATCACCACAATTCATGTGAGGATTTCCTAAACTTGCATATAATGCAGATAGGAAAATACATTTTAAAATTTTTACCCTAATGAAATTTCAGGCAAATCTGCATACTTAGGTTTAAGACCACAATCAGTGCTAGAATAAAAAGTCCCAAGAGGTGCCTCTGAATGCTTTCCATAATAAAGTCACTACACTTAGTGAATTCACATTCAAACCAATAATAAATTCTATTTTAAAATAATCCCAAGAGTAATCTTAAAACCAAATCCTCCAACTCTAGAGCTCAATCTCTTGATTATCTTTGTGGTTGTAGTAGATAAAATTAACCTTTACTTTTCATGGAGTCTTACTCCAAGATAATTCTGAGGCAGCAGTCCTAATCCGTTTATATTTCACCTTTCTTTTCAGCAACCCACACGCTCAAGAACTTGTTACTATGTGGTAAAATTCCAAAAGGCCACCAGCCAAAAGACCAAATACACACAAAATAGAATAATTGGGAATGCTGTCTTTCAACAACTCAATAGTGTGAATATTTGATCACTCCTATTCAGACAGACTTACCCAGGAGTTCAAAGAGGATAAATAAGTATAAAAATTGATCAAGGGTGAACAGAATATTTTCGAGTGATTTTGCAACTTATAGACAATATTTTATACAGTTTTTTCTAAAGAGTATTTCTAAAAAGAGGTATTAGAGATTATCCACTGTTAACTAAAATTGTTTTAAAACTTCATTTATGATCTATAAGTCTAGAAATTGTTAAAATTTCAACAGACTTTGTTAGAAATTTACTATTAGTAAAAGTGTCCATAAAACAATTAAATTTCCAAAGTAACATTTTGAAAGGAAAAGCTTAAACTATTTAAAATGAGCTTTAAGAAAGCACTTTAAATGCACTCATTTACACTTCAATTCTTCCATGTTCCTTAAAGCAGAAACTAAAAGATACTTATTTACCACATTTTATTTACCCAGTTTAAATTCCACTGCATTTTAGAGCCAGTTTCACATATTTTACTATAATATTTTATATAACACTGCAATTGGCTTTCCATAAATTTTTTACAAGTTATCTCATAGAATATTTGTAACTGATGAACATTTTCAAAAATACAAATATATTTTATATGTAATATGCAATAATTTGGAGATATATCTGTCTTTCCTTTTTAATGACTACATACATGAAAGAACTGGTTATTAATGAAGCTCTACTGAGAAAGATGTATAGTTTTTGCAGTTTTTTTTATTAAGATATTACCACAGTTATCTCCCAAAGAGATTGAATGAATTCATACTACATGAAAGTCCCTGACGCTACGCATCTTAGAGTGATAAAATAGCAATTTTTACTAATACCATGGAGTTTTTTCCTCTGATTTTGAAAGCAATGCTGCTACTGTTACGTCACAATTTGCTCTTTACTAAAGTTTTCAGATCACTTATGTTGTATATTTGGCACTGCAAGGAAGAGCGAGAAAAGAAAAAGATTTATGTCCACTGATTTTATATTCTTTTTGACTTTTGTCTATATGGCTTGTGAGTAACTGTGTGGTATACTAGAAACTACAGTGGCAGATCAGGTAGGAAATCAATGATAGAAGGGATCAGAGTGTGTCTGGCAAAAGATAATACCAGTGGAAACAAAAGGGTTATGAGATAATGAAATATAACTAAATTCTGATTATTCACCTTTTTCATGTTTATCCAAAAACATTGGTACACCCATTGCATGAAAATGGGGGCCTATGATATAAATGGTTTTGGAAGCAAACAATACTTTTGCAACATTACACTTTAAATAGCTCCCAATATGTTACACAGATCGTTGAATGGCAGATACCACTTATTGAAGAATGGCCTTGCAGTGTTTATTGTGACATAAGGGAAAAATAATACCTGATGAGAGATAAGTGTACTGCATGCATTCTAAGGGTAAAATAATTTCTCATGAGAGATAAGCAATATGATTGAGTAAATTAATAATCTGTGCCACAATTTCTAATTCACTGTGTTGAGAGTAAACAAAATATTTTGAAAAGTTGAAACAAAAAATGTAGAATTGATAATTTTGGGAGGTAACGTCTCTCTGAGTCCAATTTCCCATCTGTAAAAACTATACTAGGTAATTTCTTATAACTCTTCCACATCTACAATTCAGATATTATGGACATATTCAAAAATGATGTTGTATAGACAAAAATATTTTGTGATCTGAGACATTAAAATGTTTTAACTTTTCAGAACTATCTTCCTTCAAGTATAGGTGCAATGTTTTCTAACAAAGATAAATGCAAGATTACTTTTGTTTGTCTGTTCCTGGGTGAATTTTGGTTTTCAACTTAGAGGTCATGTCTTCTAGAAACCCTTCCTATAGTCTTTCTTCTATCCCCTATTTGAGTTGGATATTCCTCGTTTTGTTCTTAAGACAATGTACTTTAAAAATTGTGGGATTTTCTTGGTCTCCAAACTTGAATACAATAAACTTTATGAGCAATGACTATGCCTTTGTATTCCTAGTGCTTAAAATAATACCTATCTATGCCGGCAATCAACAAATATTTGTTAAATGAATGAATTAACAAGATCTCAAAGATTGAACACTTTTCAGTTATTTTCATAGTAGAAACTTCTTAAATTGCTACAGAACTCGTTATAAGTGCAACTACTTGTGCATATTTTTATACATATCATGGATATCTCAAACATGCATATGTTTAAATCAGAATTACTGATTTTGCTCTCCAAGCCCTGTTCTTTCTCAGTTTTCATCACAAGTCTTTCCACTCCCAAATTTGATTCGTTGTTGATGTTTCTTTCATTTGACTCAAATATAACCCTAAACAGAAAATCTGTTAAGTATATCTCCAAAATCAATCTCAAGTAAACTGCACTCTTACTTCACATCTTATAATAACTTTATAATTGACTTTTCTTATTCGCTTTGTGATCCTTATCCATTTAGCCTGACAACTTCCAAATAAAACTTTTAAGTACATACATCTCACTTTTAACCTTGGCTGAAACCCATCAATATCTTCCCACTATCCTTAAAACAAAGACAAAAACTTTAGCATGGTCTATAGAGCCATAGGTCTGGTCTCTTCATAGCTCCCTGATTGCAACATATAGCACCTTTATTCCCTCTTTCTGCAATATAACCAGACTGGCCTCTTTAGTTTCAGAAACACTCCAAACTCTCTCATGACTAAGAGACTGTTCCCCATTATTGAAATGCTTGGTTCTTGATTCTTTGCAGGTTTGGCACTTTCTTATACTGTTTAGTTCAGGATGCTTCTTTAGATAGATCTTCCCTGATTGGCATTAAGTAGACCCTAAGTTTTACCCCGTTATTTTCTAACACCATATTGGTTAGCTCCATATCACTGAATACAGTATTTCCCTAAATAGATCATTAACTGGATATGGACAGAGTCTGCATTTATTTCATTCACCACTGCACACCATAATAAACATGTTGTCTGGTGTGTAACAGATATCTCCTTTTAATTCTTAAATGCAATACTAAGCAAATTCATAAAAGGGAATGATTGAGAATGCAAATAATGACAATATTGTACTGTGTTTGGTGTAAAATAAAAACATTTCATGATGGGGGTGCACTCAATGATTACATATTTAGTGCCTAACACAATTCTTAAAATGGAGTATAACTATTATGCAATATTTACCACACACAGACACACACACATACACACGCACACACACACACACACACTATTAAAGACATTCACCTATTTATTCACTCATTTCCTCAACAAATGACATGATATTGCTAAGTCAATAATTACTATGATAATCTACATACAAAATTCCTGTTATTGTAAGTGAATGAATCTAATTAAACATAAAGGGAATCATTAGTTAATTTTATGTTTTGGTAAGTTATCTCTAATTACCTTTAAACTTCTCCACAGGTACATGCTTATTCTACCTGTTTAGTCTTTCTGTATGAGGGGCAGGGCTTATAGATTTCATTTTTTACTGCTGTAAGAGTAACTATGTCAGGCTCAGTAAATAGGTGATGTTCCCCATGCTTCTTCCTGTACCAACAGATATATACCATAAGCTTTTCAAATACGAACCCCATACTGACAGCTGGTAAGTAATTCTATGGTTTGAAAATGATTCATCCTTCACCTTCTCCCCCAAACATTTATAGGATCCTAGTCTCCAAAATTTTATGTTAATGATATTAAGATGGTAGAAAGTTAAATATAATATGGTATTTAGAAATAGAACCTCTATGAAGTGATCAGAAAGTACTGGAACTAATTATTATGGTATAGCCATACCATAGTGGTTAAATCCTGGTGGCTTTGTAAAAAGAGTAAGAAAGACTAAAACACATTTCAGTCTCCAGTCTCTTGTCATGTGATTATTGGTACCATCTTGGGATTCTGCCAAAAAAGAAGGTCATTACCAGATCAGGATCCCAGACTCATACCCACATCTTTAAGATCACTAGTCAAAATAAATTTCTTTAGTTTGTAAAGTAACCTGCCTTAGGTATTTTGTTATAGTAACAAAACAAAAATAAAAGTAAAAAAAAAATCAAAAAGAAATTCCCTGATAAAAATAAGTGAAAATATAGGTTGAAGAAAGCCTTAATAAGGAAAGGGAACTCAGGCAATGATGAATATTGCCAAAGCCAGATTAGAGAATTCTTTATCATTTAACATCAAATGCACTTACATATAATTTGATGGTAGTACTTAGCTTAGCACCATACAAGTTTGTTTATTCCTTTTAGTAGCTTATTATCCAAGATGCTGATTATATTGCAAGGTACATAAATAACTTGAAGGGCTATTATTCATGCTGCTTCATATACCAATTCGATAGAATATGTCATTCCAGTATATTATTTGTTATTGAACTTCCTCATGTTCATTTGCTGAGTTGATTTATCAGTACTATTATAGCTTATTTTTATTTATAGCTTCTATTAATTGTAACTGTGTTTTGTTCATATAAAAGAACAGTCTGAAGTGTTTCATTAAAATAATTAATATTTGTACTGAAATTTAGATAAAATGTTAAAGAGAATACATTTTTATATGACCTCATATGTGTTGGTTTAAAGAAAAGCACAATTTAAATCCAGTTGTAAGTCAGAACAATCCATTCTTCATAAAACCATATAGGATACAAACTTGAACATGTCTGAGCACAGTTCCATCCCCCAAATAGCAAAGCAATTAGGTTATATTCATCCAGAGAGAAAAATTGTGAATTTTAGAAATTATTCTTCTACATGTAATAATCTTCTCACAATTTCAATTTAAGTTCAAATCAAAGGACAGACTGGGCTCACACGAGTTTGTTCTCAATAAGAAAAAGTTATTTAACAGTGTTTTATGTTTTTTTTTTTTTTGCGTGTGCAATGTCAAGTATCTGGTTTATCTAAAATGTTCAAATTTCAATTGGTTATTTCAGTGTCACATAAACATTGCTTCAAAATGATTTTTACAAAGAGCAAACCTGTGATATATATATATATAGATAACTATTGCTATTTTAGGTTCCACAATAGCCACAGTAAATGATTTGCCTATAACAAGTGCATTCCCTTTCAAGTCAGGAGAGGAATATGGTTTAATAAATCTGAATTGCTTCTGAAATGGGAATAGTGTAAGAATGACAATAGTGAGAAATATGGTAAAATGGAACAAACGTTTTTGAAATGTCTTTTTTTCATGAAGAAGACTATTGAGAGTCTGCAGATTTGCCAAATGGGGGAAACTATATTTGTGGGTTTTTTGGTGACTGTAATCTCCCCAAAGATTTCTGGCTAAATTGTAAAACTGCAGCATTCTGGCGAGTAATTGTATATACATCAATGTTCAAATGAAGGCATTGTGCAGAAGCTGTATGCACAACAAATCACCATCTGTACTTGGCCCTTGGAATCTATTTGAATGCTCATTCAGTCCAAGCTGGCTGGCTAGATATGTCATTGATTTTCTTCTTCAGTACCATTCCAGGGGAAAACAAAAACCAATGTTTAATAATGGAAAACATTGCAATTTAAAAATCAGGGGAGAAGAGAGGATGTTTTGAACCCACATCAGTGGATTCCTGAAAACTAGGTACAATCAAAAGATATTTGTGACCTTTGGTATAAATAAATGTATAAGAAATAGTCATCTGAATAAGAAAGGACATTCCAACAACTTTGATTGGGAAATCTCTCTACCAATCTTATCCTTCTCCTTACTGAATTTGTCCTGGATAGAAAAACCACTCTTCAACCTAGAAAAAAATCACAAATCAGTAATCCTTTCCTCCAGTCTACCAACTTCTTTCCTAATTTCAGCTCTATTCTATGGAGGTCTTGACTGCAAGAGTTGTTTCAACTAGTCACTAAACAACATTACCTCTACCTTCTCCACAATCATTCTTCTTGATGCTCTTAGACGTTTTACCTGGATTTTCAATGTTCCTTAACTGAGGATGTTAAGAAAATTCTTAGCATTCTGCTTTATATTCCTTTTGTAGGCTTTGTATTCTTTCACCATGTGGTTACTTGGTATAATCAAAGCTCTTTGTTTTAAATGGATCCATTCCATCAGCCAGTTCATAAAGTGGATACAAATTCCTATAACTTCCAGCTCCTACACACCTCTCTCACTGTGTCTTGCATCATTTCCCCCTAATCACTAAACACTATCAATTTTGCAATGAAATTCTTTCAGCTAATCAAGTATGCAAGGGTCATTTACTACCAAAGGATTGTGCAGTTGTTCTTCTCTCTGCCTTCATGATCTTTACCCAGATCGCCAAATACCTCACTTCTTCTTGTGATCCTGATGTCATTTATTTAAACATCCTTGAGCATCTAGTCCAATATAGACCCCTCCACCATTTACTGTCTATAGTAAGGTGGCTTTATTTTCTACACAAAATATTTCAGTAAGATTAAATAAATTGCTATCAGTTTTTCTTTGCAAGAGCATGAGCTCTGCAAAGTGGGGACCATGTCTGTGATTTTCATAACTATACTTCCAACACTTACAATAAATATGAAACACTAAAAAATAAAAATAAAATTGTTGAATGATAAAATGAACAGCCAAAGTTAATAGACTCATGTTTGAACACCTGACCCCAAAGCTTTAATAAGCAAGGTACATTCCACAGCTCCTAACCCTGACCATGACTGATTGATCCAGAATTGGGCAATGGAACAGAACAGGATTAAGCAGTTTTGCCTAAGATTTTAGGAACTAGAATCTGTAGAATCGACTGTGTCTTACTTTCACATCACTGAGACACAATGCTGACATCTGCGGTTTAAAGGAGGAGAGGGTTATTTTGGCTCAGAATTTGAGAAGTTTTAGATCATGGCTGGCAGGCTCAAATGCAGAAATGGTATGGTGGAATGGCCTGCTGCAGAGAAAAGATGCTCATGTTGTGGTGGTCGGGAAGCAGAGAGAAAAGGGAGGAGCCAGGAGGGAGAAATACTCTTCCAGAGTATGTGAAATACCCCTCTGACCAAGCCACGTCTTCTTTATGTTTTTGGAGACAAGGTCTCCCTACATAGCTCAGGCTGGCCTTGAACTCATTATGTAGCCCACACTTACCTTGAACTCTCAGAGGGATTATAGCCATACATCATGCCTAGAGATATTGATTAATCCACTATTAAGTACAGCATCCCTATGACCCAACCACATTAAAAAAGTTCCACCTCTTAATACATGAGATTTTGGTGGCACCCTACTAGATAAAAACCATAACAGAGTCCTTATTTATAAGGGTGGCTACAAAAAGAATGTATTTTATTTGTTGGGGAGAAAGCCTGTGTATGAAAGAAAATGAAGCTAAATAAACCATCCAGAAAGATTTAAAAACTATGCTGATAGTACTTGATTGCTTATCTACAGATATTGTTCTTTTAAATTATTTTTTACATTATATATTAATACATGTGTGTAGCACATGATGTTTACATGCATGTTAGGAAGTAGGTACATGTATTTAGCATATCTTAATCATTTTATTACATGTTCTCTCCTCATTCTCCTCCTTTCATCTCTAGATCCCTTCCCCTATTGATGTTTTTTTTTTTTAGTTCATATTTTGGACACATAATTATTACATACATTGTGGATGATTGGTATAATATGTACATGACACATTTTAAATCCTTTTATAAATCTTCTATTTTGTTCTTTATTTGGAGTTTGGATCACTCTTACGAAAGAAACCATATAGCATTTAAGATTTGTGTCTTATTTATTTCACTTAATATTATGTTTCCAAATCTCATTCATTTTTTTTACAAACTTCATTCATTTTTTACACATGTCTCAAATTTATCATTCTTCATAGCTGAGTAAAAGTCCATTATATATAGATACCACATTTTCTTTACCTAGTTATCTATTGGTAGACATACAAGGCCGATTCCAAGAGTAATCTATTGTATTATAAATTGTCTTCCTAGAAACATCGGTATTCATACATCACTATAATATTATGTCTTTGACTCTTTTGGGAAGATACTTAGAAAGAGAATAGTGGAATGAAATTTCTATCTTAAGTTTTTTGAGAAATCTCCATACTGATTTCCATAATGTTTGTATTAGTTTACAATGTAGGAGTAATATAGTGGTTTTCATTTCTCACTGTAGCCTTGCTGACATTTTGTTATTTGATTTCTTGACAAATATCATTCTTTCTGGAGTAAGACAAAATAATGTTAGTGTTTTTTTAACTGACATTTCTTCACAGGCCAATGAAGATTAATTATTTTTTCCCAGGTGTATTGGACATTTGTATAATTTCTTCTGTGATATGTCTATTCATCGCAATTGCCCAAATTTTGAGTGGATCTTTTACATGAGGGGGTCTATTTTTTTGTATCTCCAGATATTTCTGATGTTAGGCATAACATGCCCTTTCTGCAGTCTGTCATTCAAAAATATTATTATAAAACTTCCTTGAGCCAATAAATCTTCACCTTTTGCTTAAACTAGTCTAAGTTTACTTTCTGTCACTTAACCACCAATACCTTCACTTATTTGTCAACCTTTCCTGCAACCCCATTACCACTTATTATATTTATTCGTAGGTTATTCCACTTCTTACTGTTCACTCTGCTTATATTTCTTACTTTACCCATGACAGTTTCTTACTGAATCTTGGCAGATGACATTGTCTGCCACTTAACAGAAAACAGATGCTATGAGGCATGATAAACTTTCAATTATTTTCCCTCCTCTCATATTTTAGAGACTAAACTGTCTTTATTCTGTATTCTATTATTTTACACATTTTCTAGGACTTTAACCTAACCGATTCTCTCTCTCTCTCTCTCTCTCTTTCTCTCTCTCTCTCTCTCTCATTTTATTAACTATTGCTTTTACCTTAGAATATAAACTTCCATGCATTCATATTTCAAATATTCATTCACTCCAACTGTGGAAGGTAAAAGACCAGGACAGCTTGCAAAATCGTTTTAATTTTCTCATCCATAAAAAAATAGATGAGACAACAAAATTTCTTTCCTGAAACTTGTGTTTTCCAATAGCTATTGCCTCACTCCTCAACTCTCCCATCCCTTCTTCACAAAGTATCTTAAAAGCTTTCTACTTCCTGTCTGCACTTCTGTCATTCCCATTCATTCTTCAATCCACTGAAGTCAGCATTCTGCCTCTACTCTTATACTAAAAGCACTCTTGTTAAAGTCAGCACTGAACTCCTAATTGTCAAATCTGGTAAGTATTTCATAATCTTTATTTTATTAGTTCTTTGTTTGTATACGATGCTATTATCTCTCTTTATGGATTTTTTTCTTGAGTTCTATAATATACTGCATTATATGGATTTATCGCTAATTCTCTATTTTTCAACTTTTTTCATTTATTTGTCAATGTGAAACGGGATTTTGTCCATTTCCTCCACCTTTCATGTCTTCTGCCCACTGCATATGCTTTTTTTATGCATTCATCGACAATTTTCAAATCCACTTTGTAACTGCGGTACGCCAAGTCTTGTATATCTAACTTGATATAGGTATTTCAACCAGAAACTACTACAGCTCTGGCAAAGCCATATAAGTATTTCAACCAGAAACTACTACAGCTCTGGCAAAGAGGGTAGTTTTTCACTAAGAGTCTTTCTCCTTTTTACCTTACCTAGACTGCTGGCCTCTTCTCATTATACTAAATTATGAAAGAGAGAAAGTATCTTATCTGAGCATGATGGTACTTACCTGTAATCCGAACACTCTGGGCAGATTAGGCAAGCGGATCACAAGTTGATGCCCAGTCAAAGGTACAGGGAAACTACATGAAAGACTGTCTCAAAATTTAAAAAAATAATGCAAAAAGCAGAGTGAAATATCTTAATGTAAAGACCTGAGCTCAATGCCACAGAAAAGAAAGAAGAAAGGAAATGAATACTTGATTTCTTTCCTTCCATATTTCACATCCAGTCAGTTACTAATTCCTGTCAATTCTAATTTATTTTTCATATATGTTTTCTTTTCCCTGTGTTACATGGTGAACTGCTAAGTTAAATCCCTAATCATCTCTTTTTCTAAAGTTCTGTAATATTATCCTAGCTTGTCACTTTCAAAACCATCTTTTATCTCAATTTTCCAATGTACTTACCTCACTGCCAAGGAGACTTAGCTATAGGTCCCAGACCATTTTTTTCAACTTTTATGTTTTACTAGTACATACTGGCAGTACCAAATGACTGTATTCTTCATGAGCAGTTAATATATGCACATATCACATCTTGATCACATCTTGATTCTTTTTTCATTTCCGTCTTCTCTCCTTCCTCACCCTATCTCTACTTCTTGGTTCCCTGTCCTTTTGTGAAAGATATATATCTCTCTATTTCATATTAGCAATCTTTTATTTGATCTTGATTTATAATTTGGATTTTTCAGACAGTGTCTTATTAAGTTGCTCAGGCTGTGATTCAACTTTTGAAATTTATACCTCAACCTCCCAGAGAGCTGAGATTTCAAGCCTACAACAGCAGGCCGAGCTGAATCCACAGAAGTTTTAAAATCTTTCCTGCTCTAAAGAAATGTACTTGAAGGATACCAAGCTCCACAGTCAACATTTTTATCCTTCTGACCTTACCACGAATAGTTCAAAAGTGTATCTCTGAATTTTTAACAGCTATTTTGGCTAATAAAGTGAAAGTTTATTAGTTGTAAAATGGAGCCACTTAATACAGATAAAAGCTTTGGACAGAGATATAAAAACAGAGAAGAAATAGAAAGCAATGTAATTTAGAGGAAAAAAAATTCTTTCCTGATTTCTTAACAATTTAGGTATTGCTAGGGTTCAATCACTTCAGCTTAACCATGTCTATATTCATATCAAGCCTGATTTTATATGATTAACATATAATTTGGAAGTAATTTCTCTTCTTTTATATCTCAAAACAGACATCATAACGAAATATCACCAGTTTTATTATTTTTATTTCAAGTAGATGTCAGTCTTGTCACTATCTAAGGTCTGCTCTTCAATTAAGGAATTATAAAGCAGAATCTCAAAAATGAGTATTTCAGTTTTAGGAGACTAGGGAAGATCAGAAAGGATAGTGCTGAAAGGGAAATTATCACACAGAGATATTGTTGATTATCTTAGCAAATCTCCCTTTCCATTCTCCTTTTCTTCTTTGGTTCAAAGATCCTCTCTAGGGCCAAAGGGAGGACTGCACATTTCAAATTATTTTTGGGACTTTGATTAACTGTGCCACCAGACCCCAGGTGACTATTAATATACTAGTAAAGGCAGTTAAAAGAAGACCTAAGGTCATTCAGTGAGTGAATGAAGCAAAATTGAAAGCATACTTCTTGACCTGGTGATGTGATCTTTCTAGCAGACCATAGAGTAGAGGCAATCTAAAAGTGGCAAATCGAAATAAGAGACACTATCTGTACAAAATTCTAGCAGACCATAGAGTAGAGGCAATCTAAAAGTGGCAAATCGAAATAAGAGACACTATCTGTACAAAGGTTAGAAGACAAGGATTCTCAGCATGGAATTCAGTATTAAAATGAAAGAACTATCAAGTGAACTTGCAATTCATCCATTGTATCTTAATAAAGCACAACCTTATTATAGCACAGCCCACGATTATAAGGCTACAGAGGTACTATAAAGAAAATTCTGATTCTTGAAATATAAAAGCTCAGTAAATCAAAAACTAAAATACAAAATGCTTTCGGTTATGTTTCCCATCAAAAGCTTTATAAAGGCATGATGCTATATTAAATTCATGTCTGTGACCTAAATAAAATTGTTTGAATCACAAATGCTCTATAAATGCTTGTCCAATTGAATTAGCTAATTGACAAATGTCAATTTATTAATGTTTAAGGATCATTGGGGATTATATATTGATTAGTTAACAAGTACTTATCCAAAGAAGACTGAAGTTCACGCCATAGCTTACTAGGATTTTTCCGAGAGGAAAACATTTACAAGAAGTCTGTTAATTATGTTTCCACTTCTCATGAATTGTTTACTTTTATTATTTACCTTTGTCTTGAATGGAATTGAAGCAAACCATGTAAGTCCCTTTGTCAACTGCCAGAAGTATAATTCTCTACAATTAATCAGCAAAACGAGAATTAAGCGTTGCTTCTTTAGAATTAGGAAAAACCTGCTGCTGATAAATTGAATGCATTAAGAAATTAACATAGCAGTAAATGATTGATCATTATAATTATCTGAATTTGCATTTGTAGAATTCTACTAAAAACTCAGAATCCGTTTTCTAAGATATTTTTAGCCATAGTTCCAAACAGGATAAAGTATATATGAGATGTACTACTTATTGTTACAATTAGAAATATCAGCATCTTTCAAAAATGTTCATAACTGAATTTGAGACATGTCAATCTAATGTATTTTAAAATAGAAACTTGCACTGGGCTTAACAAGCTATTTTTATTATCTACCTTGATGTATAAAAGAATAATTCATCATTGCATCATGAAACTCAAAGTATTTTAAGTAACCTAACTACTAAGCTTCCTCACTGAAAAACTTTAGGAGGGCCAATCATTTAAATATAGAAATTATTTGGCAGTTCCAAGCATGTCTATATAGGTAGCTTATGAAAATGTTACTGAGATATAAATAAAATGGAATAATGCCATCCAAGAAACATGGTTATCACTCAAAGATAAAGCCAATCAACTTGGTTTGATGGCAACACAACAGCAATATATAGATAATAATAGCCAACATTAATTGGGAGCTAATTTGTACTAGACACTATTTTAGTATTCTATTGGTCTCCATTAAAATTTCCCACATCCCTAGTATGTTCTAGCCAGTTATTTATTTCCTGGGATCCAGCAGAGAACAAAATGGAAAAAATTCCAACTTCTACAGAAGCTTAGAGAGAAACACAAAAAATAAATGATTAAAATAAAAATACACTAATAAATATAAACATTATACTATAGATAGATGCACAAAGTATAGCAAACATGTGTGGTAAGTATAAATAATACATAAAACATATATAGCAAGAAAAATAGTATGCCAGATGGCAATATATCTATTTTCTTAGACAGTCTGGTTTTATTCCTATGGTCCTAGTGTGAATATCCCTAGTGCACCCTTAAATATCCTGGTTTGGACAACAAGTTATATGGTAATGAAAATGATTAGCGCTATGGAGATAAAAAGCAAAATAAAAGCAATATGCAAAACACATGGTGATTTTCAATAGCCTGTTCAAGAAATGCCTCACTGAGAAGGTAACATCCAAGTAAGGATCTTTGTCAGGTGAGAGCCCAAACCAGTAAAATAGAGCTTTTGTAAATAAAAAGGAGACCAAGAACTGGAAGGAGTAATGAGTGATGGGAGGAGTGGAGGGCAAAAAAGGAGAATTAAAATGGGTTTATGTATATTTACTCACTCCCCATTAGCTGTGAGGAGATAAAAAACATAACCTTGGATTGACTTTCAGTGTCTAGTTCAGTTTTCCTTTTCCTCCAGTCCTGTTTCAGGGATCCTGAAGTTCATTTATTAATAAAGAAAATTTATTGAGGACTTATGCAGCAAAGTTGAGAAAAGGAAACAAGACAACAATCCTGCCCTCATGAAGTTTACTGTCTAGTTGGAGAAAGCAGTTAATAGTTTTAACCCAGGGTGAATATTGCTATGGTAGAAAGAAATGGAATGCTGTAGATCACACAGGGAGGACATCTGGTCAAAATTATACAGAAGCAAAGATGGCATTCCATGGAAGGCAATGTCTTGGTGGAGACACAAATATTGTGAAGGATGTAGGCAGGTAGAGCAAAAGAAGAATGAATTAAAAAGCAGCACTTCAGGGGCCAGAGGTACAGCTCAGTGGCGCAGCACCTGTCTGGCAAATGTGAGGTCCTGAGTTTGATTTCAGGTACTAATAAAATAAAATAAAATAAAAAGCAGTGCTTCAAAGATGAAAACTGGGTACAAATATACTCATGATTAAAACAAGGTAATAGGAAAAATTTTATGAAGTCCATAAACATTAAAGAAATCATAGATCATGGCAGTAGGGCTGGTAATAATATGTAATTACATGATATGGATCTTAGAAAGCTTATTGTTTCACTGAGGTACAGTGGTTTATAACATAATGGTAGAGGAGTTCCAGTGCACTTAGTGGAGATGAAAGGTTTTGGGATGTAGAATAGCTAAGAGTAAACTCCAAAGGGATGACTGATACAAGACAATGGCCTCATAGCAGAATGATGGTTAATGTGGGTTGGAAAGTGAAAGGATTTGCAGAGGATTTGCAAAGTTTGCAAAGGAAGAGATGCCCAAGATTTCATTAATCCAATTCAATTCATTTGTTCAGGAAATATTTACTGACAACTTATTCTGTGATGATACCATGCCACATTAAGTACAAAAGCAAATTGAGTTTAAATTTTCAAAATGTAATTTATTTACTATACTGACTAATTCAGCATCAAACATAACAAAAGCACTCAACTTTTTAACTCAATCTACTAAATATTTGTTAATTGCCTGACTTATTATGTGTAAAGTATTGCAAAATAACAAGGATCTGGTGATTGGTTAACAGTGGACTTTTATTTCACATTTTCTAAGCACAGGACAAGGGAACAAGGATTTGAAGTATTATTTGTGGATTTTTTGTAAATTATGCAGTGCAGCAATCATTGTCAAATGCCAGAAAATTGCACAAATGTCTGGATGGCTTAAAAATTAACCAATAATTATTGCATGTTTCTTGAAATACAGTAATGGCCAAATTGAACTCTGACAAAATGGCATATAGAATAAGAAATAATTAGAATTTCTATGACAATGTCAGGAGGAAAAATCATCCTAGCACATTATCACAAAAGTTTGGTGGTTAGAGTGAAATACAATCAAATTTTATGCAGCTTTTAGGGGATCAGGATTTGTGTGGCCTGCCTGAAAGGCACATTCTCTGAAGGTCCTTGGCAGCCTTGTGATTCAATTTTAAGTGCTTTGAACTTTGGTTCTGAACCTGAGTAATAAAGACTGCTTAATTATGTTCTTTTTATAGCTTCTTTGTTTTTAATCTTTATTCTAGCAAAGGTACAAGTGTTTTAAAAAAATGACACAGGAAGTGTGTGTAGTTTGTAGAAAAAATAACTTTCTGTTGGCACTCTCATTAAACCTGGATGCCATATAATTCTGGATAGCGTTGAATCCAGAGCCCAGCGTAACAGCTTTCTCAAGGTTCTTATGAAAGAACAATTCTAACAAGGGCTCCAAAGACATTTACACTGAAATGTAACTTTTGATCAAACAATACATAAAAACATGTGAACAAAAACTACATTTTAGATAATAATATTAATCTGATACAACCACAATTCACAGCCCCCAAAGGATTAGGGAGCCCCATTTAATTGAGATATTAATATACTGAAACTACTGTAAAATTTCTATGAAAAGTAAAAATAAAAGTACATATCAGTTAGATGTGGTGGCACACAGCTGTAACCGCAGCCTTTGGGAGGCTGAGGCAGGACAATCACTGTTAGTTTGAGGCTAGCCTGGGCTACACAGTGAGTTTAAGGCCAACCTGTACCATATGGCAAATCCTGTCTCAAAATGTAGGTTATAGCAAAACAGCGTCCAAAATGAAGATGTCTGACTTTATAATTTATCAAATGCTCTGTGCTATATATTTAATAAATGTATTTGTTCACTAAATATTTATTAAAAATCTATTGTACACCAAATATGATTACAAGTTATAAAATAATTACCCAAGCATTGTGGCAGAAGAGTGACACAAACAGCCCACTTGTATTTTTTTTTTTGTTAAATCTTTCTCAGGTGTAAAGCTCTAAGTATAAATAAAAGTGTCATTTCTACTTGAATTTTTAAATCAAATTGATCAAATATATTTCATGGTCCAATGGTAAGATTTGTTGGTTCTGTCGATCAAAATGTAGATTACAAAGAACATACTGACTGATGATGCAAACAATGTGTTACTGTTAGAATGCTTCAGAAACCAGTTTTAGTGCTATCTATCCAAAGCATAGACTGAAAGAAACCTCTGAGAAACACAATGTTGCCAACCACTAACAGTTATTAAGCATGGACATCCAGCAATGAAGATGAGAAACCACAGGCACAATAGGAGGCAATAAGTAGTCAGGTATGAATTTTAGATACCGGCCATGTAGCTTCTCTTCTATTTTGTTGTTCAGTAAATAAAAAATAAATCAGAGTGCAGTTCTATTACAAGTTGATACACCTCATTGTTCCACGTTACTCAGTCTATGACTGAAATACGTAAGTGTATGCATACAAAATATACAATATAAGTGTGCATTTCTGGTGACTAGTCCATTAATTGATGCTACAGAATACATTTTTTCCAATTAGTGAAGGTGATTTGGGTTCATATTTATTGGTTATTATGAAATCCCTTAGCAATCATTCTGGTTACATAACAATGTTATAATATTTTAAGTGTTCCTGAAATCTAGACTTTAAACATTACTGTGAATATAAAACTGGACTTTAGTAGTGAAGCCTTGTAAATGTATCAGTTGATGTTTGAGAAATATAAATATATATATATATATATATATATATATATATATATATATATATATATTTTGGACAGGCTCTCCCTTTGCAGTTCAGGCTGGCCTTGAATCTACTATGGAGCCCATATTGACTTGAACTCCTAGTGATCATCATGTCTCATCCTGCTGAGTGCTGGGATTACAGGTGTGTGCCACCATACCTGGTTTGAGAAATGAATTTTAACCACAAACCTTCAAATTCTATAAAAGGCTTGGGTGTGTCCTTGTCTTTTTTTTTGCATCTGAGCTTGTTTTAACTTTTTTCCAAAACATAAAAGACACAAAATGCCATTTGTTTAAACAGCTAGACTCAAAAGAAGAAGGGACAAGAAAAAAATGAGAACAGAAGGAAAATGGAAACAAAACTTTTGTAAGTGGAGAGGGAACGAGGAAAAAAAGAAGCGATATATCATGTACAGGTACAAATTCCCTATGATGAATGTGATCATTATCTGTATCTAAAGTGTACCAATAAAAAAATTAAATACTTCATATGTTATAAGAATGATTGGCACCAAAATAGCATGATCTATGATTATGTTTGTATGATGGGACAGCAGAAACCTTAGTTTTGATAAAAAGGTTTCAAATTAGAATATTTCCAAGGTACCAAGACATTCAAGATCTATCATCTGTCACCTAGAGACCCTTTCAGAATTATAATGAGAAAGAAAAGCGCTGAAAATAAATAAAATTTATTTGTACTAGTGCCAGTTCTGCATCACAGATGACCGAGAAAGCAGAATAACAGTTTTCTGACAGGATGATTTCCTGACAGGACATGTTGGCATATCCCATAGTTATGCCTTTGCAGATATTTTAAACTGCTTTTTATTGTTTGAATATCAAGCTACAGTTTGAAAGACCAATTCTAAATCTTCCTCAAATCATTATAATAAAAGAGACTCAGCATGTAATAAAAGTATAATTTCAATCAATCCTATGTACTAAAATCCTTCAAGATTTTGCAGATGTTCTATATTGTCTATTGAACCAAAGCTTTGCCTTTTCACCTCATTTTTTAGGTTCAGTGTCTGCTTACTTCTATATTTCACCAACCTCCCTTTTCATCACACTTCTATTGTTTCTGTGCATCAGCCATGTTATCTATTGTACTGTCATTCAAATTACCTGGTTTAACCTTTTCTCTTTGTGTCTGTGTAAATTATATAACAAACATGCCCCAAAATGTTGAAAAGAATCCCCATTCCATTTCCACAATCCCAGAGACAAGTATTCCCTTTGATCCTGTCTTGTAGATGAAACAAATAAAACGGAGAAACCAAATTACATACTCCAAAAGGATAGTTGCTTGTTTCCTAGGGGATGGTCATCCATGAGACATCTAGTCATGGAACCAGTCTTTGGTTTTTGAAATTTGCAATTACACTCAGTAAAGTTACTCAAGAAGAGAATACCAGAATCATCCCACATGGTATGGTATAGCTTTTAATCTAGACTCAGGAAGAAGTATTAAAAGGTTGAACACAATACCAAGCAAAGTGGGTTTAGGAATAGTCCGTATCGAGGTTAAGAGTTACTTTCAGATAGAGCAAAAAGCCATGTTGCTTCAGAAGCACAAATGTGAAAGAATAGAGAAACTAACTTATCTCTTTCTGGCTACATAAGTATGTTATTTGCATGTGTGAAACTGCCTACATGAAGCCCATTAATCTATATAAGTAATAAAATCGTGAATAAAATAATAAAATAAAAACAAAATGTTCATCAATGAGTGACTTGGTAGTCTAAGGTAAAATAAATGGAATACATCAACAATTAGCTGTAATTTTACATTGTATCATAAACTAAGCTTAAGGATTGACATAGAAAATTAATCAAATTCAGTCCTAGTTGGTGACTCTCCCATTTGCTAATATATTGGTACTTAAGAGTTACGTTTTTTGATTAGTTGCCAATCTGCCTAACTGATTGACACAAAAGGAAAGAGAACTTTTGCAGTGTACCATGTAAATAAATCTCTTCCATTTTTCTACTTATCTGGATCTCTTCGCTACTCCAAAACTGGGTTGTAAACATAGCTATGCACTATATTTTTGCAATTATCAGCATCATCTGAAAATCTCACTTATACGTATACAATTTCCTTTATTAAAAACAAAATCCATATCAATTTTGCACTGAGTGAAAAACATCTTAATACAAGATGGTTGTACTATATGAAGATGGCATAACGCCAATGTAAGTTAAAACTGGAGGCAGAGTTCACACTACTTGGTAGCCTCGCCAACCCAATGGCACTTTAGTTTTTGTTTTCTATTCTACATCTTGGAAGATCTATGTTACATTCACTATGTGGAATGAAATTACATTCACAGAGAATCTTTATGCATAGCCCATGGATGTGCAACACCTGCAAGGAATTCCTGAATACCATGAAAAATAATCTGTATGTGCATTTTCTTTTCTGAAAATGCTCAGAGCATTGACTAGATTCTTGAAGCATTGAGTAATTTTTGTCTTCACACTGTGAAGAACTATTACTGTAGGCATTAGGGGAGACCATGGAAGATTTTACAGTGAATGACATGATCCATTTTGCATTTTAGAAAGATCACTGATTATAACATAGAAATGAGTTATTAAAAGAAAACTTAATAGTTAAGTATGTATAATAGTTACACAGAATAGCACTCCAAAACATAGGATTTCCAACTTTGGTTTGGCACTCCTTGCTGTTTGGAAAACATTTCTCCAAATGAAAATGTCTAATTAAAGCCTATACATAGTGTGGACATTATCTACTAAAGATCCATCTAAGAAACTAAAGAATAGAATATTGGATTTACTTTGAGATGCGTGGTTACCCTACACAAAACTGTGGATCTCTAAAAAAGTCATAAATAAAAATTTAAATACTAAATATTTGGAAAAATCTTAATTTAATATCTCAAAAATAAATAATAGAAATAAAATAGGGACCATGATCATTTTGCCTCCAATGTAAAGTTACAACAAGTAATAAATAAAAACCGTCATATATGAAAATTCAATAGTAGAGACCCTAAAACATGATCAGTAACTTTTCTGGTTATTAATGCTATGACATCTCTGTCTTTAGTCTATACCCTTTTTAGCTCTAGATATGCATATAGAAATCTCTTTTCATAGCCTAAACCTCTCTCACTATCCAGCTGAAACTCTTGACACAATGCATACATTTAACAGATAACCTTGACTCTGTTTATCCAAGGAAACTGAGAACATCAATACATTATTGGTACCCTATTTTGGAATATATTTTTTGTCTTATAGAATGCAGTAAATGTTCCATTTTCAGTATTTGTCCTTCCACCTGCAGTCCTGAAAACATTCTTCATCAGAGTCCTTGTCCAGTAATAATATTCATTTGCATTTACTCTTCTTGTGATTTGGTGTAATTCTCTAATATTACTGAAACTACATTTTTACAGCAGTGTATCTCAATCTCACACTTTGGAATCTCTTGAGGAAGTTTACTTAAATACTTGGGGTCCCACCAATGGAAATTCTGATATAATTGGCTTTAGAAACAGGCATGGTGCTCAAATTTTTAAACTTTACAGGTGATTTTAATATCCAGTGAAAATGGAGTATCTCTGATTTAAAGTCAGCAGTGATCTGCTAAATTGCCTATTGTACTCTGATATTCAATTTGCATTTTACTTGTTATTTCTGCAGCATTTGAAAAAATTAGTCACATTTCCTTGCTAGAAAATCTTCTATATTGGCTGATGTGATACTCTTTCATTTTGGTTTTCCTCTGACATTTCAGGACCACTTATTTTCTTCTGTCTGCTATTATAAATCTTGGTGTTCTTAGGGTTATATAGTTAGTTCTGTCTATTTCTGACTGTACATAATTCTCATGGGATGATATGTCCTACTCCTACAACTTCAAGAACCACCCATATTTCTGGGAATATGTTAGTGGAATTTTGACAGTGATTACACTGAGTCTGTGGATCCCTTTGAGGCCTATGGATATGTTATTAAATAACTCCAAATATACACAGACACAGACACACAGTGACATTTCCTTAAACTTGAAATCTGAAATTGGAGCTATTTGTACATAATAGTTATAGCAGTGCACAAACTTCTGAGATCTCAATTCCAGTTTTATCATATAGTATTTTAATTACTTGTCTCTTATTGCTGAGACAAAATATCCGACGCCCAAAGTTAAAGGGGAAAAGGTTTATTTAGCTCACAGTTTGTAGAGGTTTCAGTCTATAATTGGCTGGCTCCAAGGCCGAATGACACATGGCAGAGTGGCAAACCTTCATAGTGGGGAAAGATAGCAAAAGCAGCAAACAAGGAAGAAGGAATCAAGGCTCTTTCTGCCCATTTTATCTTATCCAGACTTCAGGGATTAGGGAGGTGCCAATCCAGTCAGTGGACCAATCTACCAACCATCCACCCTTACTTTAGCATCTTTAATCACTGCATTAAAACATGAATCAATCATAAAGTCTAAATTCAGGCACCTCCAAAAGGGCCGCACCTAAAAGTTTATGAGGCCTTGGTGGGGGGGACATTTAGACACAAACCATAACATATAGTATTTATCTGGTTTACTTCATTAATTTGTGAAATGGTTATAATAATGATCCCAATTTCATAGCATTGATGAGAAGACTGGAAAACAAAATGCACCTAAAGCGCCTGCTCAGTGCCTGAGTTTTAAATAAATGTTAGGCATTTTTCTTAGACTCACTGTCATCATTCTCCAAGAAGAATATTTTGTTCAAGCTTTTAGACTCCCGTAGTGTGTACTTTACATATACTATTATTATCACTCCATCTACATTGCATCACTATTGTTGATCTACATTTGCCTTTCCAAATTTACTTAGAATTCTTTGAAGGCTAAGACTGTTTCTTATTTATGTATATACCTTCAGAGTTTGACACAGAATTGGGCGAACAGGAAAATCATTTGCTACAAATAGGTTTTGTCTTTTATCAACTCTAATTGATTGAAAATGCTTTCATGAAAAATTGTACTGAATAGAATTCAAGGATCCAGCAAGGCTAAATAGCCAAGAACACCATGATTAATTAGGGATACCTGTCTTGGAAGAGGTAAAGGGAAAAATTGCACAAATGTCATGAACATTCCATTCCAGTTTAAATGCTACACAAATAGATTTTATTGACTACATTTTTATGAACAGATGTTCCTGGTTGAAAGACATGAGGCAATTGAAGTCATTACTAAATAATGTGGTTAATTTTCTCCTGTACTCTAAGTTCTTTCAGGCCAGACATAGATTTTTATGCTAGAAACTTGGGACAACTACAAGTATACATACCATGCTCGCAGCAGAAAACTCATTTCATGTGATCAAATGCTGTTGAAATTTTCATTTTATAGGTCTTGCCACATTATATTATGCCTTCCACCTGTGATTCTTATCATTTAAATACAGATCCCGAGATTAAGAGTGCTTTCAATTTTATGATAGGAACCGTTATCAAAACCATCTAGGTATATAAAACAATGGTTTAAACTACAGATAAATGCTTTAAATAAGAACAGAGAAATGTGTTTTTCAAATTTAGGCTTCTATCTACTCCTTGAATCCACAAGTGGCAATGCTGCTTAAACAACTTTGATGGGGTCTATTAACCTGGGGCAAGGAGGGGGAAAATAATAGTGAGGATGCATATATTCCAAGGTGAACTTCATGCAGGTAGCTGAGTACCTGAAACCTAGATGACACTAAATAAATGTTAATGCACAAATGTATCAGTTAACAAATGGATGGATAGATAGATGGGTGATAAACTTTGCTTTCATGTAATTTCAGTAAATATAGACCAGCAGTTTTATTGTTTTCCACCAGATGGCGATAATGTGAGATACAGGTTTATGTTATACAGTATCTGCAAAAAGGAAAACAACCAACCAAACAAAAAATGTTAAAAGAAAAAAAAAGAAAAGAGCAGTATGAGAAGAGTGAAATAAAATTTTTGTGTCAGCTGTACTGTGTTAGGAATCCACTAGCTCCTGTGTTCTGTAACAAGTTCTCATCACAGTACTTTTACACACATGGGTGGCTTTTCATTCATAATTACAATAAAATGGTTACATTAAAATAATCTTATCTGTATAAAATCGTGAGTCCTCGCAACTAAATTATTATTATTTGTTTGTATATTCATACATTTATACCTTCATTTGTTTTATACAAATTTCTTAGCAAAATTACGTTCCCTTGGGAAGTGAGGCTAGTTGGGAAAAATTGCTAATCTGAATGTTCCCAAGAAATCTACCAGTGCAATTCAACTTGGCAAAAATTATAAAAATAAGTCTGCCTAGGGCTCATTCATTCCATTGGTAAAGAATTGTAAGTAATATTAGATTGGTATCTATCTTTCCATTCAGAAGCTTTTGGAAAAATAGGAAAATCTGTTTTAGAATTCAGCACTCCACATGTGCGTGGGTGTGGAGGGAGCTGCTTTCTTGGCACATAAAGATAAGGATATGAACATACTCTCATATGGAATCATGCATTTCCTCAAGTATTTCCTCAAAACTAGCTCAGAGTCAGAAAAAAATTTAACTTCCCTAAAAATGTATAGACTTAAATACTTGAAAATTATAGGATGTCACTTACCCTATTCTAATAATCAGAACAGAAAGACGTTTAACCTTCTTGTAAACCCTTGATCACTAGAGCATAAGGAGGCAGGTAAAATTATTGTGGAAGGAAATGAGTGCAAATTAACATTATTTTGAAATTCCAAAATGTTCTCACCCAATTATAATCTCCTGATGTCAGTAAGCAAGGAGGTATAATGTATGAACATGGGAACACTGCAGACATAGGCATGATTTCCAGTCCCATCTCTCAATAAGTAACCATGAAGTCTCTGGCAAGTTTTTATAAGTCTCAGTTACTTCACCTGAAATTGAGGATAACGACTCACACCTCATAAAGTATTTATAGAGCAAATGCAGAGCACCACATCTAGCAGAGTTCTAGTAGAAAGAAGGCAAAATTCAACAGTGATGTTGATAATGATGCTGCTGGTGAAGACAATGATGAAGTCAATTTTGCAGAAATCCATTCATGATTTTACCTAGTACATAAGTAGTCCCTTAATGAGCTTTCAGTTAGCTTTCATCCTTCTTGATCTAAGTCATAATGACTTTCTGAGAACCTACAATACATATGCACTTTAAACCACCATACTGTACATGAGAAATAAATACAATTTAACTATTAAATTCAAAAATTAAAACTGAGTTTGGCTTAGATTTAGCTGGGTTAATGCAAGATGCAATCACTCCCGCATATTTTTGAAAGTTAATGTTTTCTTTGACTGATAGATAGTAATATATAAAATAAAACAACAAATTGGACTCATTGTTTTGTTTAATATAGTATAATTCATTTCTCCCCCTAAAAGGGTATGAATTTTCCCTCCTAGGTGTCACTACAGATTAGGGAGCAACAGTCTGATACGATTTTGAGTGTCTCAACTTAAAAATCACTTGTACTTTAGTATATGTAAGTCAGTGCATTGAAGGATGGTGCTGGTAAAAGTATAAATAGATTTAAAATGTGTTTATGTCAGCTCATGGATAATAAATTTATGTTTCTGTCCTTGAGCTTTTCTAGTCTCATGCTGCATATGCTCCCTCAGTAATCTCACTATACCTAGGCATCTTTAGGACAATGGTAAGTTCCAACCAGTTTATAACCACAGCCCAGATATGTCTTGAACTCTAGACTTTGATTTTGAATTGCTTGATGGAACATTCACCTGGATGACAGAACAACATCTTAAACTTAACATGTCTAGAAAGAAACATGACTTCTTCCCATCCAAATACTCCCATATGTCCTTCTCTTAGAGAATGGACCTTGATCTCCCCAGTTTGCCAAACTCAAAGCATTAGAATCATTCTTGACTTGTTTATCACTTGTAATCTCAAACAGCAATCAATTGCCAAATCTTATCACTGTGATTACACTATTATCTCTTGATGTCTTTTTGTTCCTTAACTATACTTTAACCTCATCCCTTAACCACTTTTAGCTTTGGTCTAATGCAATAGCTTCATAGATTCTCTCTGAGCACCCAGATATTTCTAACTATCAACAAAATCTTCTGCCTTGCTGCCTACATTTTTACTGTTCTCCCATACAAATGTCACCTTAAAACTATAATTCATGATGGAATTATCTAACAATTGCATCCCTAAAATAAAAAAAAAATAAGAGGTCTCAAATTTGGCATTTGAACTGCCTCATGATCTAGCTTTCAACAAAACTTTTCTAAATATATTAAATGTCAAACTATTCCAGATTTTTTTCATGTTTATAATTCCACCTGCTAATCTACTCTCTTGGATTGCTCTCCTAGTAAATGCTTATTTAAACTTTAAGACCCAGATCAAAAGTAATTTTTTTGGATACTGGATCCACCAAAGAATTTAGATATTTTATCCTGTGTATTTCTACAACAATTTATTAGTACACAAGTTTCCTGTTTTCCATAAGAAATTTATTCCAACACTTCCAGCAGATGCTTAAAACCTGGCTAAGGGTTGAGTAGCATACACTACACGAATATGCTGGATAAAGGGATGATTTATGTGTGAGACAAAGAAGGATGGTGTGAAATCTCATTGTGCTACTTAGAATGGCATGCCATTTAAAATTCATGTTTATTTCTAAAGTTTTCTTCTAAATAGGTAACTGAAATTGTCTAAAGCAAAACCTTGGATAAGGGAGGAATATTCAATGATTTATTTGAATATTAATTTTCTCCTTTATTTTTTTGAAATTTATTTTTTATTAGTACATGTTGGCAGCACATGATTACATTCATTCAGGGAGTTGGCACATGCACCTAATTCGTATTAATTCTTTTTCACCCCCTTCTCACCCATCCCTTCGTTCCTTTTTCTTTTACAATAGAAAAACTGGTTTTGGAAATATTTTTGAAATTTCACCTAAATTAAGTGAATTACTCTTTTCTTAATATTAGAGATCTAGACAAATGCATTATATATTTGAAAAAAGAAAAGTATACAAATCACTTTTTTATATTTATTTATTTCAAATATTTAATTTGAAAATGAAAAATCTCCATGAGATTCACATAAAAATTTTTATGATTTTCTTCTTTGTATAAGAATTTCCTACAGGCAGTAATTTTTATCCTCAGCACAGAACTCAAGACCTGACATATATTAAATATTAAGTAAAAACTTACTGCTTAAAAATAGTTTCCTGAAAGGAAATTATGATTGCATCATAGAAGAAAAACAGCACTTGTCTCAAATTTTTTTGATTTACTGCATGGAGACAAAATCTGAGGCTGTCTAGTTCTTTTTAAGAATTGCATGAAATTTTTTTATACTTTTAGAACTGTCATCAGTATACTAAACTCACAGAATTTTAGGTCAACCTCTGTATACTCCATCCTGCAACATACAACTTACTATTATGACTTCATCTTCTCTGAGGAAAATCCTACAGAGAAATATCTTCATGGGAACAATACATTTTTTAAGACATGCTAGAGCCAGGAAATTCCCACAGGACAACATTTACCAATTGTCAGGTAGGTAGAGGAAGAAAATCATTTTAGAGCAAGTGTTCATTATTTTATCTGAAAAAATACTAGGGATTTCATGAATTACTGAAGAGAGATACACAAAACCTTTAGCAATTATGTTAAAAGACGAAAAAAGTTAATATCACAAGCACTTAGTGTATATTTAAATGGTAGTATGAATATTTGAAATTTCTGAATCCACTTAAGTTTCTATAAATAACTTCTGCCACTAATTAGAATACAGTAATTTTGTTTTGTAATAATTTGATGGGATAATATTTAAAGAGCATTTTCAGTGTATTATAAACATTTGTATTCCACTGATAGCACATATTTCATTAAAGAAAGCAATAATAGAGTATATACTACATGAAAGTTTTACAGAAAAAAAAGATTAGTAACAAAAACACAAGCAGACAGGGTAGGACATTCTTATAATTCCAGTACCCAAGGCTAAGGGGGATTGCAAGTTTAAACCCAGATTGGACAACACAGATACTTACTATAGCAACATAGTGAGACCCTGCCTTAATACTTAAAATTAGAAATAGGAGAGATCTGGGATCTGAAATACTGAGAGAGAAAGAATTATTTTTATCTTCACTGAGTGGACCATATTAGAGAGTCTACACAACCATAATATGAGGTACAAATGAGTACAAACAAAATATCCTAGTTCATGGAAGAAAAGATCACCAACACGATGGCTAGAGGATATGAAGGAGGTAATGGTGCAACACAGCTTCAATGCCAAAGTCACTTAGGCTTTGAAAAAAGTTAGTGCAAAGCAGGGAAGGTCATGCCAAGAAAGAGTTTGGGGCTAGAGATGTACCTCAAGGGTATTAGCATTTACCTAGTATGAATGATGTCCTGGGTTCAAACCCTTATACCACAAACACAAAATTCTGTTTTTGCTGAGAAAAAGGTAACAGCACATTGAAGGGATTGAAGAGGAAGGGGTGAGTGAGATACAGGCAGATGAGTTAGGAAATAAAAAACTGTCTAGGTAAGATATAATGACAGTGAGAATGAATGGAGGATGGATCTGAGAGGTGGAAAGATTAATTCTGCTCAGTGAGGCAATTCATGAGATACAGAAGGTACGTGCCATTGACTGCGAGAAAGAGGGCACCATGCTAGATACCTGGCAATGGAAAGAGGCCTGGGATTGATGCTGTTAAGATTATTCTTCCATTTTAGAAATATTGACTTAAAGGGTTAAGTGTGTCACTCACTGGGAAATGTTCAGCAGGTAACTAAAAATTAAGGACCATAGAAAAGGAAGGTGGTTTATATTGAAAATTAATTTTTAAAATCACCCAAAGACATGTGATCATTGAAGGCATCTGACTAGAGTTATAGAGAAATGATATAGCGTTCAAATTTGAACAGGCATTAGAATCTCCTGGAAGGCTTGTTAAAGCATAAATTGCTGAATCCCACCCTCAGGGTTTCTGACTCGGTAAGTTTGGAAAAGGACCTGAGAATGTGCATCTTTAAGAAGTTTGCAGGTTATGCTGATGATGCTAAGGCAGGGTCCACATTTTGAGAGCCACTATTCAAGAAAAAGCTATTTTTAAACCATCTTAGTATGACTTATTCATAACAAATAATGCATGCCAATGTCAATACCTACCCTCCTATGAAGTTAAAATAGTGTCTAACACTGTTTATCTGTCAGTTGAAAAGAAGAAAGAAATCATATTTCTATTTGCCTGGATTTTTTATTTCTTAGAAAGTGTCCTTCCATAATTGCAAAACCAAGGCTGCCCAAAGAATACACTCCAAAATGTTTCTGTGGTAAAAAAAAAAACAGCCTCCAAAAAGGATTCTCCTTCTAAGAGTACTGTACAAAATCTTTATATGTGGATGACAGACTTTTTTGGACCTGTTTTTGGTACCTTTTTCAGCAACCAAACATGTATTTGAGACTTTTGTCCTATATAGGCACTGGCTTGAAAAGCACTTAGCTGTTTACTTTTCATCTTACTATAAATGATTTATCTTTCAGTCTATATATGGCTATTTGAAGGATTAGACAAATTTTGAATGCTCTGGTAAGAGGATTGTTGCTTCTAAATTCATATATCATCCATAAAAAGCACATGTAACCTTCAACTTTAGCTGGGTTAGCATATGCAATTGATTTTCTGAGCATGTGGAAACAGTGCAGATTATTAGCCAGTTAATATCAGCAAATTTATTTATTTATTATTTTGGGGGTACCAGGAATCGAATACACGACCTTGCACTTACCAGACAAGCGCTAGAGCCACTGAGCTAAAACTCCGGCGCCAAATTTATTTTTGAAACACAGTTTTATGCACTTAAGGGTTTCATCATTCCCTAATGAGAAATTATGTCAATTATAAAAATAAATTAAAAACATACCTTGAGTAGATTTCTCTACTTCTTTCCTCTTTCTACTCTGGCTATCATAATTCATCCTCAGCTCCTGGTTATACTCATGCAGAGTTTCCCTGGAGTTGTATGAGTGTCTGGGTTTTCTTCCATCCTCACTCTCATCAGAAGAACTGGTATAAGTGAGATCCATTTCATGCTTGACTTTTGACAGAGGCTGGTAGGGTTTGCAGTCTGTTTGCTCCATTTCTGATTAAGCAAGATCAATTTCATGAAAAAAGGACGAGGAAGTCTTTTAATGAAAGCAGTCCTGGGAGAGGGAAAAGAAAAACACAAGCCTTCTTAGATTTTTCCTTTTGCAAGAAAAAGCATCTGGCATATTCACAATTGGTCCTGATAATGCTATCAAAGGAATGAAGCAAAAGACAAACTAGATGACATGAAGCTAGCCGGAGGCAATAATAGCACCCTGTGTTGCATGCATACATTGTCAAGAATTTAGGATTAAACTGGAGGTTGTAGCATCCGAAAATACTCAGAGTAAAAGACAGTCTTCAAAATATTTGTGTCAGAATGCAAATAAAGAACAATGTTGCTCTATGCTGTGTGTGTGTGTGTGTGTGTTTAAAGTTAAAGTCAGTGATGAGATTAAAAAGAATTACTGGATACGAAAGGGGCCAGGAATATAAATATTAACCCAGCACAACCCACATTTGACATGAAAACTGGCAAAGGAACACATTCAGAAAGAACACATTCTTGCCTCTGCTTTCATATTACATTTAAGGCAGGGGCTCTGAGGAAGGTAAGGATTCTCCGTGAAAGAGGCAGCTACTAGAGCTCATGAAATAAAGTGTCCTTTAGGGGATCTGAGCTCTTTGTGTTCATATTGAGGCTTTTGAGCCTCAGAGCTGCCGAGCATTTTTAATGAGTTTGGTGGTGGTAAATTTTTGTCCTTTGTAGTACTGAGAGGATGTAAACAACACTTCTGGTTACTATACCAGTATAGGAACAGCAAGATCTAAATCGGGTTTAGAAATAGCGGTGTGAAACTCCATGATAAATCACTGAAAAAATCCTTTCCCCACAGAATGCTGAGCTAGGAACCACTAAAATTCTCAGGACCAGTTGAAGAATTAGCTGCCCTAGTTAGCACAGAGAAGTTTGAGCAGTTCAAGTGCCATGTCAGATATCAAAGTCCTCTGTAAAAGTTAAAAGCCATACAAAATATTCTTATTTTCCTCCTTCACATGCTCTATCATCTTTTCAGCTATACCTTTGCATTACAGTTGTTTTGTACACTATTTTAAAAAAACAGTCTGAAATCAACCAACTATGATTCAATTTTGCAGTGAAATTGGCTCTTATTTTTCTTCTTCTCTCCACCAAATGTACTTTCAAAGAAATACATAGGCACCTAGATACTATACTCTATCATGTGCAGTATCTCATTCTTTCAAATTCCTATTGCCTTTGTGGCAAGCACATAGAACATAGAAATCACTCAGTAAAATTTTATGGACTGGCTTCCATGCTTTAAATGGTACATCCTGCTTTTGTAGTGTGAACAATGTTTTACAAGTTGAGGTGTTATTGCCCTAACCAAACCTTAAGATTCTTGAAGGCAAGATTTTGCATTTTGTACCTTTTAATATCCCCTAAACTACTTAGTTTTATGCTAGGCATACAAATAGTAAAAACTATTTAACTCTAACACTTATAAATCTCATAAATACCTACTTTCTTTGCATTACTATCTGAGATGAGTATGCTCAGAGAAAAGGTAGACTCACTACAATAAATGAACACATGTGAATGATTCAATAACATTCTAATCGAATGCCATCTCATGATTTTATACTTTAGTCTATATGCTCACAACTTCTCCACTGTATCTGCACTGTGAGTCAAAAGGCTTGAATATTTATTGCCCACTCAGTATCTCCACTTAGTTACCTAAAAGGTATCTCAAAAGTGGCACATTCCAAAACGAGCTCATTACTACCCCTTCCCAATCTTAGTCCTTTCACAGTTCTCTCTCTCTCTCTCTCTCTGGTAGATGACCACTCTGTTCTGTTTGCTCAGACAAGAGAAGATGAAACCATCTTTGACTCCTAGCTTTGACTAATCACATACAAGCCATCGGTAAACACTACTAGTGCTACTTTTGAAGTATATCTAGAACTCAGCCACATCTTTCCACTTTCTCAAAACTACAATGGTTGAAACTACTCCCCAAATGGATTATCGTGACATTTTCTTACTTGGTCTACTGAATATGTCATTGTTCCCTGATAGCACATTATTTAACCTGTAGCCAAAATGAAAGTTTTAAAATACAAGTCATACGTGGCTCTTCCTTTCTCAGAAACAACTATGAGGTTTTATTTCCTCAAAATATAGGTGAAATATTTACAGTTATTTATAAAGGCCCTATTTTACCAATGGCAAACTCATATTCTGACATTTCCTCCTAGCTCATGAACTATAGATGTCTGGACCTTGCCATTCTTGAAAATACCAGGCACATTTCTGCCTCAGGGACTTTGCAAGATCCCATTGAAAAATGACCAAAAATGGTACAGTTCATCCTCCTTCCTGTAATTTAAAACACTTATCAACATGTGACACACTATATAGTTTACTAATTTGTCTATTGACTACCATCTATCTTTCTCCACTAAAATGTAAGCTCCATGGTGGTAAAAATTGTCTGTTATCTTCACTAATATATACCTTCAAATAAGCACAATGGATACCACAACTTTGACACATGTTGAATATATTTTGAACAAATAGATAAGCAATTGTCACTCTTAACAAGGTGTAGGGATAATGAGGAAATGAATAAACCATAATTTCTACCTCCAAGAAATTCACAGCCTAATTCAAGCAATGAATAAATAATTCTAGTAAAAGGAAAATAAAATCATTCTTTCTTTGTCAATAAAGTAATGGTTGAACATAAAAGGGGAATGTTTTAGGAAAAGACTGTACTTGGTTTAGTTTATTGGTTCTTCACCAACCCTGTACAGCAACCACTGAAATTTCATTGAGCACCTATGTTATTAAGTAAATTTACATTTCTCTTCAGATTCTCGTTGCATGTTATTCAGAAGGTGGATAATCATCTGAATTTTAGGCCTTGATTTGCTATAATCATGCTAATTGAGAACTATACCAACAGAGTTCAAGGGACGTACTTATATTTGACTTTGTTCCAGAAAATTATACTTTAATATAATTCATTTTAATGAATATACACAGTTCTTTGTTCACTGAAACATGAGAGGTTAGCAATTTAAGATGGAGAGCTATTTCCACATAAGGCCATTGAGAAAAAAATCTCAGTGAAAGACTTCATAACTAAAAGAACTCTAAAATGTTTTCCATTATATGAACTGATAGTCTTTTATCTTCTAATTACATTTTCCAACTCTATTTTCTCTTTCAAAACTTTGATTCACAGCCATCAGGCTTGTGACTAGATAATGTTCAGCATGGCCTGAGTAATGCTCCATCAGACTCAGGTAAGTATGAACTACATTTTGTTAACATGATAAAATAAAATAAGTAAAATACAAAAATTAAAAACTATTATTTGAATGCCAACTATTACATTTAATAACAAAGATTTAGCATGTTATAATAACTCTTTTTTATGAATGGAAATCTAGAACTTCTGTTTTGCCTTGGTATATTTATTTATTTATTTATTTATTTAATTTTAAAGAGAATAAAACAAAAGAGGGCAGACCTAAGCAGATCAGAACAGAACAATGTAAGCAACAGAGTACTTCACAACAAGACAATTGGATATTAACAGTAGCTATTATCATGTCTCTTTCTTTGAAATGGTTGAGCTTAGCTTTACACACAATAATGTCAAACAACAAAATATAATAAAACCACTCAAGAGAGTGAAAACATTACAAGACATTCTGAACCAAATAAGCAAAGATGAACAATGGTTGCTATATTATCTCACTTTCCATAAAAATTTTTTATACTATCATACATATTAAAATCCAATAAGACACAACATGATTGAACCAATGGTAATAGAAAAACAAGAGAACGGTAGGACTTCAGAGCAAGATGATATTAAATCAACAATGGCTGCCATATTGTCTTGCCTTCAAAGTAGCTATTCATACCATCACATATGTTAAGATCAAACAAAACAGAATAAAACCATTCCAACCAATGAATGAAAACATAAGATTTCAAAGCAGTATAATGGTGAATCATGATTTCCATAAAATCTTCTGTACTCTTACCATTTCTTACACTAGGGAGACTCTATGGTATTTATACATGTGAGTTTGATTTATTTCACTTATGATTATAGATTCAAGTTGCATCCATTTATTTATAAATATCTCAATGTGATCATTTTTTATAGCTGAGTAGTACTCCATTGAATAAAAGTACCACAATTTTTTTATCCATTCCTCGGTTGATTTTGGGCACTTAGGTTGTTTCCAAGATTGGGCTATTACAAATTGTGCCACTATAAACATGGGTGCGCATATATCACTGTGGTAAGATGTTTTTAGATCTTCTGGGAATATGCCTAAGAGTGGAATACCTGGGTCAAATGGGACCTCCAACCCCAGCTTTTTGAGGAATCTCCAGATTGACCTCCACAGTGGTTGCACCAGTCTACACTCCCACCTTGTACTCTGCCTTGGTATATTTATTTGTTACCCATGCATTCCAGAGAGAGAGAGAGAGAGAGAGAGAGAGAGAGAGAGAGAGAGAGAGAGAGTCTGATTCATATAGCCATGATGAATTATTTTCAAAGTCCTAATTGCAGCTATTTGCAGTCACAAATCATCTAGGAATGTCACACTTATTCAAGATTACTGAGTGTCCTTGGAAGCAATCTTTCTTTAAACCACAAAACTGATAAAAGTTATCTGACTACTCCACTGCAACATTGTGCCTTAAAATTTGTGTCAGCAGATACAGGTGACCAGGGAAACATTCCAGGTCTCTTTTGGTGCATGAGAAAGAGGAACACAAAATTCAGTGTGCCTAATACTTAGAGGGTCCACAACTGTTATATTTGTTAAAGCATCAAGAATCAATATGTAAACACACTGGCCAATAGTTTATTTTTGAAAATAAAAAAAATAAGAGTTATTAACAAAAGATTAATATTTTAAAACTAATACTATTCAAAAGCACAATAATGTAGAAAATATGCTTTCCCAAATACTCTCTGGTAAGGGAAAGTTCATAACTGCTTAAATGACTTTTTCACTCAGTGTCATGCTATACTGGAAGTTCAATGCCAGGTAAATATTTTTAGACATTATCATTACATGATCAACTTATGCAAAAACCAACTACACATATAATACTGTTTCAATCTAAATAATTTTAGCCTCTCTATAACTTTTATAATAGAGAAATTATAACACAAAGCAAATGAATGTGTTCAGCACATGCTTTAATGAAGCAAATTGAAAAGGATATCAGTGATCTTTGCTACTGCAACAGAAACATTCAGATAGTTTATGTAGTGTAAATTCAAATGTCACAACTCATTGTTTGCTTTTGTGCCTTTGACTGTCTACTGGCTAATAAGATAAAGTCTACACGATTTCAGGAGAGACCAACAGAGGTTTATGTTCATCTATTTAGTCACCATAAAGTTAAAGTGAGACAATGTGGAATATGGGACTCATTGGCCTTAGAAAGAAAAAAAAATCCCATTGAAGAAAATAAAAACACAGCAGTAGCTAATTCATATGGCAGTTAGCAGGTGGCAGGTACTGTCGTAGTGCTTTTTACATATTGACTATTTTAATTCTTATAGTGCCCTATGTGGTAGGTACTAATGTTAATCCTCATTGTACAGATAAGACCATGGGCCAGAGCAGGTAAGTGACTTGGCAAGGGCACACAGAGCTGTGATTTCTACAACCTATCTCCAATACCACAACCATAACCATTATTCTACATCATCTGTTAGAAGAATATCTGTAAGAGTGACCCTAGGTAAATAACCTGCTTTCTCTCAGAGCTGTAACTCTAAAACAAAGAGAATCAATTAGCTCCAAAAATCTCTTCTAGTTCTGAAAATTGAGAGATTTGTTGAATATCTTAGATTGTTGAATCTCTTAGATTGATTTGTTGAAAAAACTTGGCTGGCATATATGAAAGCTTTTTTTCCTTTATTTGTTACCCTTTCTTGTTTCACTTCTGTTCCCTTCTTCTCTCTAACTCTCTCATACATATTTACTATATAGCATTTGAACTAAATGAATGTTTTTGAATCCATGGGTTCTGTGAGTATCTCTATGCACTGGGACAATTTCACTTCCACTATCCTTTAACACCCCCTCTTTTCCTCCATGTCCTTGGCCTTACCTTCCTTCTCCTTCTCCATCTCCTCCTTCATTTTGTTTTGTTTTGTTTTGGTACCACTGATCAAACTCAAGACCTCGTTCTTGCCAGGCAAATACTTATGCCACTGAGTTAAAGTCCCAGCCTTGTTTTGTTTTGTTTTGTTTTGTTTTGGAGACATGGTTTCTCTTTGTAGTTCAGGCTGACCTTAAACTCACAGCAGTCTCCTAAATCAGCCTCCTGAGTGCAAGTGCTAGGATTACAGGTTTGTCATGTCTGGCTCCCTTTACTTTGTTTCCATGTCTCATTCTTAATCATGTCTATTGGCTCTGAAAATGGAAACCTGTCTCTGGTTTGCCCTCAGTTCAGACAGACTGGGCCCACTGGCTGTAGCTGCTTGTAAATTGGAGCCTTTATGGAAATGTTTTATTCTACTTAAGAACAAAAAAGATTGTTGTTATCGTCATCGTTTTGCTTTTGTTTTTGTTTATTAATTGTTTGCTTCTTGATTTTTCCATTATTTTTTTCTCTTTAAAATAAAAATAAAGAAGAAAAAAGGATACATTGGACATTGCTAAGGAGAGCAAGCTTTTAAGGAACAGCAGGTAGAGTATATCAGGCCACACAGTGCTTAGGGAATGGATAACAAAGGGGGGTGGAATGCACTCTTTGGAAATATTACAATATTTCCACCTCAGTAAAAACCTCGTGCATTAATACAGATAGACTTATTCAGAAAACACTGGACTTAGCAAGGTCTCAGAAGGCAAACAGACTTCTAACTAATTTTTAAGTTACTTTTCTTTGTTTTTCTTGAGAAGTAACATTTAAAAAGTGAAAAGCTCTGTTCAGGGTGACCACAAAAGTATCACAATCACTGGATTCTTTACAAATTTGAAGAACTCTTTCCCATAATCTTACCAGCCTGTTAGAGTGACTGCTGTCATTCTGGTGCATTTCTTTCAGGACATAGCACACCTACAAATGTGTTCATGTTGCTTACTGTATGAGATTTTAGGTATGTTTCTAAACAATTTCTACAGTCTTCATTTTTAGTGGCTATGTAGAGTGAATATACAATAATTTATTGGATATTTATATTTTCCTGTTACTGAATGTTTACATTCCCCATCTTCATTCATAAGTATTGTAACTGAAGCCATATGAAGATATTATTAACATCTTCAGTAATATTTATTTCCATAGAGCCCAAGAAATTGAATTAATTAGGTAAAAGATTTGAAATTTTTGTGGCTTTGGGGATTGTGAAAATATTCATTGCCACTAGAAATACGTGTAAACACTTGTCTTGCATAGTGCCCTTGTCATCTTTGAGTATCAATTTTAAATATATATATTTAGATAAGTTAATTAATTGAAACTTCTTTAAGTTGCATTTCTTTGTTGATAAGTGAGGCTGCATATTTTTCTATATGTTTGCTAGTTTAATTCCTTCTCTTCTGAAGTGCATATTTATAGATTTTGTACATTTGTCTACTGGAAAATTTAGCAAGTTTTAAAAATATTAACCTGTATTGGTGCTATACTACAAATAATTAAGCCCTTTATAGAATTTACTGAAATTACCTTTCACAGTCAGTTCCTTGTCATTTCTATTTTTTTGTATTTTTGAATAAACATTAAAACCCATATATTAGTTGGATTGTATAATGGAATTGACTATTTTTTGGTGTCATATAGCATTTTAATAAATGTATAAACAAGCCATCATCTTTTAAAATACAGGGTGAGAATTTTATATGCTCACTATAGATCTTATCTAGAAAATAAGGGCTTTGGAAGTAAAGTGCACTTATGGTACATAGATTTTCTAAAATCTTTATTAGTACATGTTTGAAGCACATAATGATTAACAGATATTTTCGTGTGCCAAGGAAGTAGCATGTTGAAATGAAATTGTTTACTGTATTAGTTCCTATGTATGAGTTTAAGTTAATTGTTCCGTTAGCATTTCTAAAATATTACATAGAAGAAATTGAAGTCCTTTCTAAAAAAAATTATTCTCCTAACACTGATTTTACTCGTTTGTGAGAACAGCTGTTGTTGATACCCTCTGGGTACTTTTTCAGGCTTCTTAGGCTATTTTGAAAGAGAAAAATATGACAGCTGTATAATTCTACAACTAAATAGAGATCATTTCATGTCTCTTTCTGTACATTCTTGGTTTTGCTGGTTGTTTCTTTTTTTTGTCTTCATTATCTCTAGAATTTCAAGAATTTTATTGGACATCAATTGTGAATTAGGTCAGACAAGTGGAGAGAAGAAATAGTGAACAAAAAAGTGTCTGTGGTGTCACTAAAGTCCAGAAAGAAACTCTTACCTGCTTTCAAGAGATTGAACACTTACTCTGATTTCATATTCTCCATTGGAGCTAAGGGAATCTTAACTTCATGTCTTCTCTACAAGTTCAGACACATTCAAGTTTGGACACAGTTCTTATGGCCCGGCATTGCATATAGTGATTTTGAAGGCTCGCAGAATATTGCACACTATGTCATTAGGTAAATGGTGACAGCTTACTGAATCCCACAATCTCACTGAGGAAGAAATCTATTTTTGTAATTGTGTAAATACCTAGCACATTACTATCCCTCAGTAATTTGAAAATTATGATACATCTTTGAGTTACAATGACATCTGTCTCCATTACACCATCCCTTTTGGAACTCTAACAACCTCCTGAAGTAATTTCAAATTATTATTCTCATTACTTTTTCAATATCTTTGTGGAAGATTATGTAGATCATCTAAACACTTAATAGAGGCAACAATCTTCAGGAAAGTTAAAGATAATTCAATATACAAAAGCTATTTTACTCTTTAGAAAAGAACAATAGCTGCTTATTTCCGCAAGTAAACAATCATACTCAATACATTTTTCTTACAATGTAATCCATTGGGTTTTTGTAAATTTGATAGTAATTTTGGCATTAACATATTTTCTAAAATGTAGCATCAAATTTAACACAGGATTTTGAAAAGCAATAAACTTCAAACAAAGTATTATATAACTGGAGATATTACTTAGATCCATAGTTTACAAGTAGTAAGTATTAAACAAAGCTCTCTATTGCCATCCATCTTCAGCATCAGTTTAGCAAAACTAGCACTTTATCACTAACCCTCTCAAATTTCATATGCAAAAATGGGAACTAATTAGAGTTTCGGTGCTTACTACTAGAATCACAATATTAATTATGACACAGAGAGAAAGGGAGCTAACCAAATTAACACAACATATGCTACATAAATGTACGTCCTTAAAGATAAGAAAAAATTATAGACCCTCTAGCAATTTAACTGCAGAGACTGATACAAGGGTTAATAGTGATTCCCTGGGTTTCTACCGAGTGCCTTTGCTCTGTGGGCTAATAATAACTGTGTCAATAGTGGCAGGCTAATATTAGGAAAAACTAATATAATATAAAAGCACCAAGGTCTAAATTCTAGACTATACTTTAAGGCAAAGCATACATTTCCATTTCTTAACTGTAGCATCCCTAAATACCTAACATCATTAATTCAGTGAAACTTACATAGAAGTCATAGATAGCACACAAAAATAATTTTAATGGAAATTTGAAATGAGCAAATACCAAAACACGGACTATGGTGTAAATTCAACTTGTCAGCTTTCTTAAATACCACTACTTCTATTAATAATTGATTTCAATTAGTCATAATTATTTATAAAATATTTAAATCAGAAGTACAAGGACAAGGAAGAATTTCTAGGTATTGTTTTAGGCAGTGTACATACATGGTCACATTAATCCTCAAAACTTTCAATGTGAGATAACCTCATTTTACAAATGAAGAAAAAGATGTACAGAAAAAATATGTAATTTCACTAATACCATGTAGCTAATAGACCTAGAATTCAAATCCAGCAAGTCCAGCTACAAAACTATACTCTATTTGTTTTTCTTCTTTTCTATTTTTACAGTATTGGGATTTGCACCCAAGGCCACCACACTGAGCTACATCTTCAGCAGTTTTTATTTTAGTTTTTGAATTTGAGAGAGTGTCTTGCTAAGCTGCAAAATTATCCAGGCTGCATTTGCACTTATGAATTCTTCTTCAGTCTTCCAGAGTGTTGAGTTTTCACTCTTAATCTCTTTGCTATATATGAATCACTGAATTTCTGAAATAAGTTTCAAAGGAAGCTGCTGGAACCAGGGTAAACAGCTAAGGAAAGCCTTTCAGTTGCAGCTAAGGAAGCTGAAAAAACATTCATACTTGCTTGAGTAACAAAGAAATTAAGGTTCTTCAACACGGAAGGTGTACATATGTCCAATAAAGAAAGAACATAGATCTGATTTCATTCATAGCATCTTAGTTCTATAAGTAAACAAGGAAAAATACTTATGTATACATGGCTGTTCTGCAAGGTTATGGTGTCAGACTGTAATATATTTTAATATATTTGCACTCAGACTAGATCCCCAGACTAGATACCCAGGTTAGAAGTGACTTGCTGCAATTAAATCAATAACTTTATCTCCAAGGAGGAATTTTTCTGAACTTTCTCTGAATTTCTAACAACAAATATTCAGTAAGAACATAACACAAACAATTACAATTTTCATTTCTGCTATTACCTTTTCTAATATCTAAATTTTCACATCCACCTACTGGAATAAACGTAATTGCAGATCGGTTGCTGTCACAGAGAGAAAGGTTGACTTAATGTAAGAAAAAGGACATGGAACTTGCGGTCGGCAAGTCTGCATGTGGGCGTATTGTATCACTTACTGCATGACATTTGGTAAGTCAGTTAGTTCACCTCCTTCCATGTCGGAAGCTAAAGGCTGAGCATCCTTCCTCTCTCAGAGTGCTGAGCAATGACTCTATTAACATTATAAATGTGAATGTTCCATGTAAATTCTAAAATATTTTATACGATTATGATTGTTAACAATTTTACAGTTGCAAACACATCAAAACCAGGCCATGTATTATTTTGAGAAAGTGTTATTTAGGAAGTTAATGTTTGTATCAGATCAAATCACTAAATAAAATGACTGATCATGATGCTTTGTTTTTCTTGTCAATTTGCTTACTATATCTTTTTTTTGCCTATCTTTATTAAAGTCTAAGTTTTATAACATACAATTCACCCATTTAAGTGTCAAATTCAGTGACTTAAGTGTTCAGTTAAATAAACTTTTGCCATCACCCAGTTGCAAAATATTTCCATCAATTTGAGCCATTTGTAGGAAAATGAACATCCCTCAAGATTCTAATTTTAAGTGAAATAAATCAGACACAGAAGTTTAAATATCACATGCCTTTCACAAGACACATGTATTCAAAGAGACACTCAAAATATTAAAAAACAAGAAAAGTAAACATAGATAATAAAAAATTGGGGGGTAGATATTTTAGAAATGGGAAGAGTACCAAGAAATGGCAAGAGAGTGAAGACAGTGAAGTGGAAAGAGATGAATAACTGAGATATGTCCTAGCTCCCCGTGAGGAATGCAATCATTTTGTATTGGAAACATATACTAATAGAAGCAAAATTTAAAAAAAATAATTTCCATTACACTAAAAACAATTCCCACAATCACTAAGCAGACATTCCTAAAATGCTTTCTCCAAAATCCTTGAGAAACACTAGCAAGTATCCTGACTCTATGGATTTGCCTATCCTGGACATTTTCTATAAATGGAATCATACAACACATAGACTTTTGCTTCTGTCTTTTTTCACTATGCATTCACATTGCTCTCAAGGTTTATCCATATTGTAATATATACCAGTATTCCCTGTCTTTTTTATTTCTAAGAATGATCCTTTCCACATGTTGCTTTATTTTGCCCCTTTGACTTTTTTCCTGTGAGCCTCACATTATAAATATGTTAGAACAATTGCTGTCCCACATGTTTCTGAAAGTCTGTTTATTTTGATTTGATTTTCTCTCTCTCTTCTCCAGTTGGACAATTTCTATAAATGACTTTTCAAGTTAACTGATTGTTTCTTTTGCCATCTTGATTTTGCACTTGAATTCCTCTAGTGAATTTGATTTAAATTACTATACATTTCAACTAAAAGATTTGAAGTTAATTCTTTTCATAATTTCTGCTTCCTTCTCAGAATTTACAAGGTTATTCATTTTGCCATAATTTCCAGCAAGTATGTGTTAATGTTTTACATTATTATTTTGAGCACACTGGTACTTACAATGGATGTTTTGAAGCCTTGTTCATTTCCTAATTGCAACATCTGGAGACACATTGAGACAGTTTGTATTAACTGTTTTCCCTCGTTGATTATGAGTATGAGTTATGCTCTCCTGTTTCTTTGCATATTTCATAATATTTTGTTGAAAATCATACATTTTAGGTAATACATAGCAAGTCTGGATTTTGATTTACCCGCAAAAATGTATTGCAATTTTTTGCCTCTTTATTAATTTGCTTGCCTAACTGCAAAACAAATCACCCTATGATGTGTGGCTAGTGATCTCTATGGTCCATTTTTTATTATATTATTTTCTTTAGCGTGGTTTCCCAGGGGTACCACTTTGTGTTATTGGAGATTTGTGGTTCATCAATGATTGTTTTGAGGTTGTTTTTAATCACCTCCAGCCTGTAAGGGCTTTACACCAATGAATCTGTATGTGAAAGAAGAAATTCATTAAAGATTTATGTATTTTCAAATTTGCCACAACTTTTACTTTTGGCTGGGTCTTTTCATGTCTCCTCTGTTCACCATCTCAGGAATAACCAGCAGTATATGGCTGGCTTGGGTTCCCTCAGGCCCATACTGCCCACTGAAAATTGTCTCAGCTTCAATCCAAAATATGCTTTTCATAATCAACCAGAGATTCACATCAGTTGAACTGTTAAACCTCTCCATTAGCTTAACTTTGAGATTGTCATTTCTCCCAACAATGCTAATAAGTGCGGGACGACACGCAATTTTCCATCTCAAGTGAGCCATCTGTGACTGTGACAGTGCAGCTACATTTCTTAAAGCCTGTCCCTTAAAGCCATGGTAGAACATGGCATTTACCAGTGCAGGGCTGGGAGGTGGGGAGCTTACACAGCCATAGGCTAATACAATTTAGATTCTCATTTTTATTACCAAAATCACAAGAGTTTATTCAATATAAATGGTTCTTGGATTACTATAGACTTGTAATTTCCAAAGTGCTAAAAGGGATGCTTTTGTCAATTTTTTGAGCTCTATAGCTACTTTTTGGAAGTGCACTTGTATGTCAATTCAGTAGACCATAGCCAGAAGTTCTTCCTAAATGAGTGATTTTTTTTTGGTCAGCATTTCTTTAAAATGCTATCCAGTAGGGACTTTTTTTTGCTTAAGACTTAAAAAACATAGTGCGAGGAAAAGGACATAACATGTTTCATTAAAACTTTTATATTCATTATATATTACCATGGTAATATATTGGATATATTTGATTTAGTAAATATATTTGGCAAAATTAACTTTCTTTTCATGTATTTCAATATGGCTTTTGGAAATTTTAAAACTATGTATGTCCTACATTGTATTTATAGTAGGCAAAGCTGATCTAGATATATTATCAAACAGAAATACTATGTACAGATAAAGAATAAAGGGATGCAAATGGAAAAATCTAGACGTGAAAATATCTGTTTGAAAAAATGGTACAGATTACTCAACAAATGTTTCCGGGGGAAAAAAAAATTAAAGAGGAAAGCGAAATAAAAGGCTAAAGAGACATACCAACCAGCTATAATATATGTGTGTCATTTGGATTCTAATTTAAAACAAGAAATGAAAAAAAGGCTGAGCATGTACTTAGAAAATAGGAAAATTTAGAAATATACAGGATTTCTGAAAATAAAATTTCATTGTTCATGTATAAGGGGAAATATGATTTTTGTAATCAAGGTAAAGAAGACTGCTTGTATCTTGTACTAACACACAAAAATTTTATGGAGGTAATTATATGCTACCTTGGATTTATTTCAAAAAATTTTGAAGAGAAGAAATTAAGTATCCAATTGGCTAAGCAATGTGCATGAAACAAAAATCTCCGTAGTTATATGATGGCTGTGTTAGGTTCCTTCAATCATGCTTTACTTGTTATATGTTTAAAATTTCAGGTGATAAAATGTTAAAACAGATTTAGAAATATTTTACTATGTAAGAAAATACTAGCACACAATGCTAAAGAAAGAATCTAAAAACTGACATTCACAATGACAAATTTTAATACTAGCTGGATGGGAAGAGTCAAGTAAATTTTTGTTAAAATATCTACAGCAAACATTTAAAACATTTTCATCATAAAAATACCCCTTACACACACACACACACACACACACACACACACATGCTTATTATTTGGAAAAAAAAGACTGAAAGTTAAACATACAAGAAGACTATCTTTGTATTGTGCGTTTATGAATGGTTTTATTTGCTTTAGATTTTCCCCATCCTATACATTGGGAATACATTACTTTTTATTACAAAACTAGGAATTAAAAATTGTAAGATAAAAAATTGAAATATTTACTTTCCTTTCTGTCCTATCTATCCATGACCATATGAATGTGTGGCTATTCAGGGACAATATATTAACTGTACCTCACAAATTGTAAAGCACTTCAGAATTTTTCAAACTTAAAAAAATTATTTTATTACTACATATGTGTAGTACATATGTTTACATTCCTTGTGAGTTGGTACATGTGAATAACACATCTGAATTCTTTTTATTCATCTCGTCTCCTTCCCTCCTTCCCTCCTCCGTCATCTCTTGACACCCCATTTTTGTTACCTGTTTTCAATACATAATGGGTACATACTATGTGTGGAGTTGGTACCTGTATACAACACATCCTAATTCCCTTCTTTCATCTCCTATCATTTCCTTCTCTTTCTCTCCATCTCTTGGTCCCCTTCTGTTTTGAGAACAATCTATCTTAGTTCCTGTTAACTATTATTTTACTCATTACTGTTACTCTGAGTTTCTGATATAAGAAAAACTTGTCACCAAATAGTATTCCAATGTATATTGCTGTCGCTTCTTTGACATAATAAATAAAGATGACATTATTATTCTCACTTTTGGATGAAAAAGCAGAGGCTTAGTTATTTGCCAAACGTCACCTAGCAAGACAGTAGCAGAACTTGGACAAGAAGGCAGGTTTCATTACTCCTGGTCCAGTGGTCTTCTCATTATATCATGCTGCTTCCCATGAAAAATCTCACACTCAACATATTATTTACTTACCAAAGAACTAACATAAGCTCAATTGAATTCAAATTGCTTACATTAATTAAATACACTATTCATTTTTTTTAACTGCACCCAAGATTCATGTGCAGGAAAGATGCAGTCAGATGAAATAACAGGGAGGAAACAGTAGAATTTTGTAACATATGGCATGCTTGCTGGTGAAATCAAAGGTACGTTTCATGCCAGCTTTTTGTCTGTAAAGTGTCTTTCATTTCACTAACAGGTATACCTTATGCCAGGAAATGCACAAACTCCTAGCCTTTTCTTTTAAAACCTGAATCCATGAGAGCATAGACTTGGTATGACTTGATGGAACACTGAATCAATATGTTTGACCCATTTATGGGTACAAACTAGCCAGATTATTATTGTAGATAAGTACTGTAATTGTCTCCTGGATTTTCTATCAGTCTAGGGAAATATAAAGAAGTCTTAGTCCTAAACCTGAGTAGAGGGTATTTGTTTTTAATTTCAGAGAATGAAAATAACTACTGGAAAAGAAAACAAAAGCTAAAAGAGGAAACAATTGAGAATGGTGAAGGTATAAGGCAAAAGCACTAAATTCTCCTTTGTAGAAAAAACAATTTTGCTCTTTTTGCCTTGGGAGTTATAAATAAAGAAAGAGACCCTAGTTCAGGTCAAGGAGGCTATTCTTTTCAATCGAGTCTGCTTCTTATAGATCAAGTAAAGGAGGTGATAGAGAACTAGGTAACAGAGTGAACTTGAAGAGGATATCTGTATAGATTAAGTGCATACAGTTTTTATTTTGATGCTAAAGAAAACCTTGGCTATCAGCTGAGTAAAAATTCCCAGGGAAAATACCAACATAGAATAAAGAACTTATATTTCAGTGGAGGAGTACACCGTGTGAGATAGGAGACTTTTCCAGAAATACAGCTGTGAGTTCAGATAACTTGGTCTTACCTCCAGTTGGAGAAATTTCTCTCATTTACAAAACTTTATCTAAGTGTCAGTATCCTTACTGAGAAGTTGGTTTGTATGAAGGAAGAAATATTTTGGAATTTATTCTAATTACCAAGATCTAACTAGCTAAAAGGAGTAATATAAGTCCTTAAATATTTCTATGGCGGAAAAATGAGATGCAACAAGTAGGAGAAAGCATTTCGGTTGGAGAGAGAGAGATGTAGTCTACTACCAGATTCTCTATTTACTTAAAATCATGTTTTTTCATATATAAAATTAGAATAACAGTATCTTCCTCCATGTGTTGAAATAATAATTAACAAAATCTTATGAATAAATCATACATATCTATATGTATTATAGATAAAAATGAAAAACATATCATGAAAGTTACCAACCCAGGCTTGACCAATGTGCACAACAAACCCTCCCTAAATCAGATTGCTTAAAATGGAAAAAATATGATAAAAGGATAATGTGTGCAAGGAGTCTTAAGAATATCTGAAGCACATAGTCACCTAAAAGAAATTAATAAATTAGCATTAATAAAAATTAAATAATAAAACATCTTAATAGTAATTTGCCAATTTTCATAGGTTATAACCAAAAGCAGTAGGTAAACATTTGTTTTGAAATAACTGAAATAATTCCTCTCTCAAATATACATACAGAAAGGAGAGAGAGAGAGAGAGAGAGACAGAGAGAGAAAGAGAGAGAGAGAGAGTTTGAGAGACTGAGAGTCTTTTCCCCTCTCTTCTTCAGAATCCCAGTGGCTTCTTGGTGATCCTGGACTGAAAGAAAATACCCATGGTACTATGGCACCTACCCATCACCTGTACTCCACACCTATCAATCCATCTATGTCCCTAAATTTAATGCATTTTATAGATGTCTATCTGTCAAAACTTTATTTAGATTGATTAATGAATAACTGGAACTAAACTCTGTTGGAAGGTAATTTTATAGAGGTCATTCGGAAACTCAATGTCTTTGACTTAATGTATTAATTTTAGCTTTGAAATGTTAGGTACCATAGTAGATTATTAAAGGAGATAGCTTTTGACTGGAAAGCACTTTAGTTTCTGCTTCCTAAGTCAAACTACAACTGATTTTATGGGGTTGACTTCTTAGCAAGTTTATTTTTCAGCCATCAGGGTAGAGAGTTTGCCTAAAAATTTATAGAATGTTTTCTGTGGATTTAATATTACATGAGAAGGATTGAGTTCATTCCTAGATGGAATGTAACTCTGAAGAGTTTTTTTTTCCTCCTCAACAACATCAAAGAGTCGATGTTAAATCATCTTCAGGTAGCTTGAACATATTAATTAGCACTGCTGAATAGGTGAAGAATTTGGAATTTGCTTGCATTGTAGTACTCATAACCTTAAATTTTCTCTGTAGGATTCAGTTATACAAAGCCAAATATCATTCTTCCTCTGGTAATGTTGTAGAAGTGCTGGAGAAAATCCAGGATTCAAGTTACTGAAAATGAATGGGTATTCTAGAATGTTCTTTTTTTACTTAGTCTTATTTGGCATGTCTTTCAAATATTAAAGGTTAAAATGCTCACAGAAAATGGTTCTTACCCCTTTTTTCTTCAACAAAGCATATGAATTTCATTCAGCACTCTTTGTTCAGCCCTTCTGTCGTCAAGAAGTCTCTATTGACTGAGGCATCAGTCAGTATCGCAGTAGATATTTTTAATTGTGTTCCTTAAGAACAGAATATACTGGAAATAACTTCTGAAGACTTAAGAAAGATTATAATCTATTCATTATATTAAGTTTAAAAATAGTTTACTTAATTCTCATTCCTTGGAAGTGGCACAAAGCATGCTATTTGATTAAGTAGGGAACGTGATTCTTCAACTACACTGAATTTATGTAGAAATACTACCATCAAGCCATACACTGTGAGTAATTCTCTAGACTCACTGTAAGTTTCTCTGATGCAGCATTATCTTAAAACACTCACTCATGGACAAGGACTAACATATGCGTAACTTGCACGATCATTAGTGCTAAGCAGTCGTTTATATCTCTGAGATATCTTGACATTAGAATACGTGTAGGCTGACAAATGTGAGTTGAGCTGTAATCATTTACAAACTTGCCACGGAAAATGAACTGGGTGTGGACATTCTTTCAGCAGTGTTGTCAGTGTCTTGGGTAATACACAGTTGGGCTTCCAACTGTCTATAATTAAGACAATATTATAACAACTAATTAGTTGCATTTAATTTTTACTGTAATGTGAAGATAGTACTTTAAGAGAAAAACCCTAAAAACAATTGAAATCATCTATGTGTATTGTAAGTACTGCTTGGAAAGTAGTCACTGGGGCACAGCATTAGGTCACCGAGTCAGTGGCCCTGATATTTCTATGGAACATAGCAAGTCATACATTATTTAACAAAGCAATGAAAATCAAATGTGACACACCAAGTGTAATGAGCTACAGTGTTCATTTGTGGGGAGAGAGGGTGAGGAACCTCGTTCTTAAAAGTTTGCAATGTCTACTTGACTGCTGGAGAGCACTTAGAAACACTAGTGCACAGGTTGACATATAACAGAATACAGACAGAAGAGTTCAGTCTTGTTTATTTGAAATCATATTAGTATAATAACCAATATATTATTATATTACATTAATATATTATATGTAATATTGTATAATATAGTAATATAACATCATATATTGTAACAATATTTGAATACTAACACTAATAACAGCTCTACTTAAAATCAGATGTGTCTTAAATAAGAAATTGTTTCGTGTTCTGTTTCATGTATTCCTTCTTTCTTGAATGTACATATTTTGCTCATGGAAAATGAAATATCAATATCAAGGTATATGATTTCTTTTAAAGTGCTAGTCCACTGGTATCATAAAATATATATTTGAACTACTTTTCAAATCTTGCTGGGTATAATCATACCCAGGGTGACATTTTTCCTCTTATTAAAAAATGAAGTTTTCACTCTCATATGAATCTTAATGTCAGGGATGGAAGTTTAAAGACCCCTCAACACTTTCAAGTGTGGAGACCACTGTTTTGGGGTTTGCTGGATCATACAACACTCTTTCAGGCATTGTCTAATGAAATACAGGCTATGGTGTCCTCTAAATCTCAGTACTAAAAATTCCAAAAGCTTTAAAAGCAGTCATACTATCTACAGCTTTTATTTCCTATAGATAATCCAATATTTAAAATGACTTTTCTATAAAACAAAGGCCTTCCCAGTGAATATGCTTCAGATATCTCAAAAGTAGGACTTGTAGAACTCTTGTGTAACTTCTCTTTCTTCACTGGAAATAACTGCATAACCCTTTCTTACCATCTTTTACCCAAATCCATCTCTAAACCTGGGATTCTTTAAAAATCAATTATTTTGAGTTGGGCCTGGTGGTGCATGCCTGTAGTACCAGTACTCTGGAGGCTGATCAGGAGGATCATTGCAAGTTCAAGGCCAGCCTGAGCTACAAAGTGAGCTCTAGGCCATCCTGAGCTGCATAGTGTGACTGTCTCAAAAAAAAAATCAATGATCTTGGGAGGCTTTAAATTTTTCTGTTTCTGCTGCAATATACATTACCTTCACTTCTCATTTTTCTTTAGCATACTAAGTTTAAGATCCCATTATAAAAATGTCAATCATAACTCTCACCATGCACAGAATTCCAATAGTAACTTCATAAGGACCAAGTCTCTGTATTTAGCCAAACCGAAAATAAAATCTTTTGGCTTTCCTCTTTATTTATTTATCTTAAAAAGGATAAAACTAAACAACAAAACAGAACAAAGCAGAAGAAAGAAGAAGACACTGTAAGGACACAGATTTCAAAGCAAGACAACAGGAGATCTACAGTGGCTAACATAATGTCTCTTGTTTTCTTCTAGATAGTTGTCTGTATCTTCACATGCAATGAATTTGTACAAAACAAAATAGTATAAAACTAATCAGAACAGAGTAATGAAGGCATTACAGCCCTGCAAAACCAGACAATAGGAAAATTAACAATGGCTGCCATAATGTCTCTTGTTCTTTTCAAAATAGCTGTCCATACCTTCATGTATGTTGAAATTAAACAATAGAAAACAGACTAAAACCACTCTGAACAAAGAATAGCAGCATTACTAGATTTCACAGCATGATGATACAGAATCAGCAAAGGATAACATAATGACAGTTTGTTTTTTTCAAAGTAGCTGTTTATTTCATCACACACAATATAATCGATTCTTGTAAAATGTCTAGAAGTTCTAGGCATATATAAACCTCTACATGTATACATCTCCTTTTGGCATTAAAGAGAAAAGCAAAACAAAACAAAAAAAGAACAAAATGGATTACTAGAAAAATAAGAAACTAAAAAGACAAATAAATAACAATAGCAAAGAACCCAAAACAATAACGATATCGTCTTTCAAAACACTGTGGTAGGAACAGAACTATGGTTGATATTTTATATAGGGATCTTCAAGACATGCATATTAACCTTGATGAGAGAATTGGAAACAGGGAAATACCCATTTAGACATAAAAGAGTATTTTAACCACTTGATTGTATATTGTTCCATCACCTAAAATGAAGGCACACAAAAATATGTAAAAACTTTAAAAGACATTTATGATATGGTAAATAAAAGAAAAATAATAAGTATGTCCTACAATTTACAACTAAGTCAAAACAAATTTTAGCACTGAAAAGACCAAATAGAAACATAAGAAAAGACAAGCTGAAAATATATTAAAATAAAGATGAAGGAAGTATAGATCACATATATTGTCCACGTGTTAGTCATTGTGTGTGCACATTTGTATCTTTCCAACATTGCTCAATGTTAAAAGACACTTTTACCTTATTTTGAGTAATATTGCATACTTCATAAATACTTTTATGTTTCACTCCATGGAATTTTATAAAAAACACTTGTGAACTTTAAACTCTGTGTCACTAAATGAAATATTTACTTTGACATCAGATTCTAGGATGCTCATCAAATAACCTTTTTTTCCTTTTCAAAATAATAACTTATTTTTTATTTTATTCTTAACTCACAACTATACAAATATGGAGTACAATGTAATGTTTTGATATACATAGAGTATATTGATCAAATCAGAATTATCATATTATTTGCCTTAGACCTGTATTTTTGTAGTAAATCACTCAAAATTCTCATTTAGGTATTTTAAATGATATAACACATTATTATTAAATAAAGACACTTTACTGTGCATTAGAAAACAAGAGTGAGATACTGATGTTTTTCATATTTCAATAACAGTAGTTATTTTTGAAGTAAATTTTGATTGTTTGTAAAACATACATTCCATTTCACCCAGTTACTCTCTTTCTGGGTATTTTCTCAAAAGAGTTACAGATATACCACAGTCATGTATGTCTACTCATGTTTATAGCAGCACAATTTATAACAGCTAAATCTTAGAAATAGGCTATATACCCTTTAACAGACGAACAGATGAAGAAAATGTGCTATTTGAACACAATGGAGTATTATTCTGCCATAAAGAAGGACAGATAAATATGAGTTATTTGAAAAAATAGATGTACCTTGCAACCATAGTGTTAGGTGAAGTAACTCAAAAGCACAAGCTTAAATATTGCATGGTTTCTAAGCACAAAATAAAAGACAGATAATAGGAAAAGGTATAAAAAATACATTGTAATACAGCGCAGTGTGTCTAGAAGTATACTTTATGACAATTGTCTTACATGTTTTTTATGTTCTTTGGCTTGTTAGTCTTGATTTAATCTGTATATATAATAATTAACTTTATAAGATCATATAAATAAATTAATCTGATGAAAAAACAAAAGAAGTTCAAGGAAAAAGGGAAAAATTGGGATTACAATGTGTTATATACATGCTAATTTCCTACAGTGAGTGCAGTCATTATGTACGGCAATCATGTGCTAATAAAAGTTTTAAAATGATCATTTATTACTTCTTATTAATGAAAAATTCGTGGATCAAAAAGTAGTAGTTCATACAGAAAAAAGGTTTTCTGGGCAACTTCAGCAGCTGCAAGATACTGAATCAATTGATCATAAAAGGAAAAAAGTGCCTTGAGATTAAGAAATACAGATATGAAATATAAAAAGAAAAGTTTTCATTTTATACATTAACAGGATTCACCAACTTTTGCCCCTCCATCATATAAATTGAAATAAATATCAAGAATAAACGTGGAGATACTGTTGTAGGTCTTGTAAATACTTAGTAACAACTTTATGATAAAAAACAAAGAATTGCCCTTCAAAATTGACAAAACTGACCTATAAATAATATAAAAATTAAGTTATTTCAAAAATTTTATAAACATTGATTTTGTAACTTTCGAACTTCCAGAAGAAACTCTTGGCCTACAAGATTTACTGTCAAATTCTATTTAATTCAAAAATAAATATACTAACAGCAACCTTACACTAACAATTTCTGAAAAGACAGAAGGTAATTTTTGTACCTCATTTCACAAAGCCAGTGTAATACTGATAATCAAACTTGACAGGCAAATTACAACAAAAAATTATACATTGACATCTATTATCAACATCGACACTAAAACCTTCAACATAACATTATCAGATTTTATTAAGCAATGAATAAAATGGTAACAAATCATAATCAATGGTAATAAATCATAATCAAACAATTGGTACAATATTCAAACAGTAATGCCACTCTAACTATGGAGAGGTTAAAGGAGAGACCATACTCAGCAAATGCATAGAAACACTTAAAATATTACTATGTTTTTAAGATTAAAAAATCCTTCTTAGCAAAATGGGAGTAAAAGATAGCCCTTAAGCTATAAAGGTCATTTATTTAAAAATCATTAATACAATATTTAATATTGAAATGCTGAACAACATTTTCTCTAAGATCAGAAACCAAGAAGGACATCTCAGCTCACTAGTCTATTCAATATTGCATTGGAGGTTCTAGGCCTCATAATAATGCATGCAAGAGGAATAAAAGGAATAAGCTTATTAGTATGTGTTTGCCTTCATCTTGGGGAGTTGGTACATGTACATAACATTTTAATTCTTATTCTTATTCTCATTCTTATTTTCTCTTAATCCTCTCCCTCTCCCCTCCCTCCCATCTCCTCCACCTCTTGGTTCCCTTCCTATTTGCAAAATCTCTATTTTCAGCATTTTCCTCTCAGTTCTTTATTAAGTCCCCACTCATTGTCCCCATCCCCTGTTTGAAAAAGCCTTCCCTTTTTATCTTCTATTTTGCTTTTTACATAAAGAGTAACCATGCAATATTTAAGCTTCCATATCTGACTTATTTTACTTAAAATTATGATGTCAAGTTGCATCCAGTCACCTACAAATGCCTCAATTTTATACTTCTTCATGGCAGGATAACACTCCATTTTGTGTATTTTTATTCATTCATCTGTTGATAGAAATGTAAATCATATGCAAGATTTATTTACTATAAATTATGCTGCCATCAACATTGGTAGGTATGTATCCCTGCAGTATGGTGACTTTAAGTCTTTTGCAAAGATACCTGGAAGGAGAACTGGTGAGTCAGAGGGATTTCTATTTTTAGTTTTTTGGCCAATCCACAAAATGTTTTCCATAATTGTTGTATTAGTTTATATTTCCACCAAAGATGTAGAAGAGTTCCTTTTTCTTCACATCTTCACCAGCATGTCTTTTTTGTTTTCTTGATGATAACCATTCTGTCTAGAGTAAGGTGGTATCTCAATGTTATATTAATTTGTATTTCTCTAATGGCTAGTAAGTTTGTAATTTTTTATTTATTTATTGGCCATTTGTCCCTCTTCTGATAAGTATAGATTCATTTCAGTTGCTCATATTTTGTTTAAGTCTTTTATTTGAGCTTGTCTAATTGTTTGTTTCTTTTTATATTCTATGTTTTTCCTCTATCCACAGAATAGCTGGAAAAGACCCTTTCCTGTTTTGTAAATTGTCTGTTCACTCTGTTGGTTATTTATTTTGCTGTGTAGAAGTTTTTAATTTTAATCTGATCCAATTTGTTAATTCTCAGTATTATTACTTGGGTCATAGGGGTTCTGTTCAGAAAGCCCTTGCCTACAACTATGTCTTCAAGAGTTTTATCTAGTTTATCTTCCAGCAGCAATTTAAGTGTTTCTGTTTTAACATTTTGATCTTTGATCTATTTTGAATTTAGTATAGTACATGGTGAGATAGATGGGTCTGAACTCAATCTTCTGCATGTAGATAATCAATTTTTCCCAGCACTACTTGTCAAAAAGGCTATCTTTCCTCCCATGTTTGTTTTGGCACCTTTACCAAAGATCAAATAGCTGAATGTATCTGGGGTTGTTTTACTACTTGCATTCTGCTCCACTGATCTGCATGCTTGTTATTGCGCCAGTGTCACTCTATTGTAATCACAGTAGCTTTTTAGCATTACTTGAAATCTGGGATTCTGATGCCTACTGTACTGTTTTTCTTACCCAGGATTGTTTTTTAAAAATAATACACATTTTAAATAATGAAATAAAGCAGCCTTTATTTGCAAATGACATGATCATTCACATAAAGAATCCCAATTTGTTGAAAATTAGATATTATAAATAATAAGTGAAATTAGGAAGGATGTAGAATTCATTATCAATATGTGAAAACAGTTGTAATTCTACATACTAGCAATAAACAAATAGAACACATCACTTCTCGGCCTTTTGGCTAAGATCAAGTGTAGTAACAAATAGAACTTTAAAATTTAAATGCCAATTATAGTAACTTTAAAAAAAATCTCAGTAAGAAAAAATTAATGCATACAGGGCTTCTGGTAAAAATATGAGAGTTACTAAGAGAAATTAAATAAGATCAGTTACATGGAGAAATCTACTATAATCATGGATTAGAGTACTCCACATTAAAATGTCAATTTCCCCCAAATTTCCATCTGAATCAAAATTATGGATTTTGGTGGGAAGATACCAGGGATTGAACTCACAATCTTGCATTTGACAGGAAGGCACTTATGCTACTGAGTTAAATATCTGGCCCTATAGGTTTTTTTTTAATATAAATTAACATATTGATTTTTAAATTTGGATAGAAAAACAAAGAATTCGAAATAACAAAAATAATCTAAAATGATAATGTTGAACAGATTATGCCACCTGATTTTAAGAGTTATTACAAAATGGCAATAATCAAAAATATACAGCATCAATATATGAATATTTAAATATGTTAATGGAGAAAAACGAAAATGAGTTTCTAAAAAAATACCTAAGTCTAAATTGCCAGCTCTGATTTAAGGACATATGAAATATATTTAAAATATTTTTAATGATCTTTTATTCTCATTTTTCTTGTCAGTTTCGGGTACATAGTTTGGGTTCATCAAACAATTGTTGAATAAATGACCACTTTTAGCAGATACACATTGGCAGCTCTTTCCGTTATGATCTGTGGCAAATGACATCTTGTTACTTGAAAATAGTTCCTTTGAACAAAAATATATCATTCGTATAAAAGCAAGTTATGTACATGTCTTAGAAAGCACAACTTACCAAAGCATTTAAAAGTATTGGTGATCTATTTTTTTATTGAGCTTGCAAGTATATAAAAGATCAAAATGGAATATATCATAGTGAGTTAAACCGAGGCCTGTATAAAGAAGGAGTATGAAGTCATATTTCTCCCCTTCCTCTAAATGTTCTATTTTCATTCTTTTATCCAAGCTAAGAATTAGATTCAGTGTGGCTCAATGTAGTCTCCATAAACAAACTTTTCATAAAAAAATATATATTTTAGATATATTTAACTTTGAAAATGACTGCACCTTAAATCCTAGTTAATTAATCTAATTTTACAGCAGCATGCATCTTATAATGTTTAGCCATTTTTCTTGTTCAAAAGGACTAAAGTTTTTGCTGTTCAGGATCAACGTATCTAATATAAAACTAAGAAAAGACAACAACAGATTACATATTTGGCTTTTAAAAAGTATTCATCAATGTTGGCAAAACACGTAAGTAGCGTCCTCTCTGAGACCTGTATATCTCCACTTTCTCTTTCTACCCCCATAACTGCAGTTTGGCATTGATTCTGCCTTTCTCATCCTCAAAATTCCTTTCTTTGCCTTAAGGGATTATCTGTGGGACTGCTCCATTAAAATGCAAATCAGTTATGCAGAACGGTGTCACATTATCATACTCACCATAATTATGTGCTGCTATCATCCTATCAGGATTAATTTATCAGTTTTCCAGCAGAAATAAGGCCCTAAGGTTACATCTGATGCAGGAACGATACAATTTAATGTGGGTGGGACTGAGTTCAGGTGTTCATGCCACGTACCACACCATGATTGGGAAGTTTGTAAAGCAACAGGACAGCCACCAAACTCTGTTGAGAGCCTTTAATATAACAGCCACTGTAGAAGTCCTTGCAGACAGAAATAAATTGCAAGGCATGGTAGTGCACATCTGTAAAGGCTGCTGCTTGGGCAGCTGAGGCAGGAGGATTTAAAGTACAGATCCTGCTTGGATAACTGAAAGAGATCCTCTCTCAAACCAGAAAATACACAGGAATGGGGATGTAGCTCAGTGAAAGAGTGCTTGCCTACCGTGCATGAGTGCCTAGTTTCAATCTCCAACTCAGAAAAGGAAAAGATAATTTTTTACTTCTCAGAGATATGGGGAAGAATTAGGTGCCTGAAGAGGGAGGGAAAGGGCACAAAATCCTAAATCTCAGACTTCCTACCTGTAAAATGGAGTAACTTCTGGTATTTCTCTCACAGAATTCAAAAGCAGAAAATATGATAATACATGCAAAGTGCTTCATATATTCCCTAGCATTAAAAGACCTTATAAACCGGTTGCTTCTATTATTATTACTAAATGTTAACTAAGAAAGAATAACTGAAAGCACGGGATGATGTTGAAATAGATCCAAAGCATATAAAATAATTCCAAGAAGGGCATTCATGAAAGAGATAAAACATTTAAAATATGAGCATATGATCATAAAATTAATTACTGTATCTTGAACATTTCCTACGTGTTAGACATGGTGCTGTGCACTTTTCATTCATTACTTCATTCAATATTCAAAAGCTTTCTCAAGGGCAGGCATTTACTGTTTCAATTTTATACATAAGCAAATCAAAGTTGGAGGAAGCAAAGTAACTCACTCAGAGTCATACAATATATAGTGGAGATCTGATGTTGCTTTGTAGAACGAATGATTTAAAAGGCAACAGTGGAAGCCCAAGGATGGATGAGAATATTAGAAACAAAGGCAGGTTTTTTGGAATAAGCTGATATTATTCACATAATACTGAGTAGTTTCTCCATCACTGATTCTGGATCCAATCTTGAGTTAGACAAGTGGAACAAGAGAAAAGCTCCAAATGATTCAACTGTCTAACATCAAATTAGTCTTGCTGCTGGACCTATTCTGACTCAAAGCTGTATCTTAGCATCCTTTATTTAAAATTAAGCTCCATCTGTGATCCTAGATCCATGACTGCTTCCTTATAATTTCCTTGCCTAACATTACGGTTCCCCAATGCACGCAAGAAAGCTTTCACTCCAGTTTTTCCAGATAATGGAAATCTGACTCCAAGTATTGGTTACATCATCCCCTGAAAGAACTACATATGAGATTTATTGCTTATGAGAGTACAGGCATAGCACTGTCTGCTACTGAGATTTCTTCAGACATGTCTAACATGACTACTAGTGGTCAACTTTATTGCTGGGCTGCTCTGAATACAACATACATGTATTAGACTCTTATTTCACTATACCAAGTATTTCCTGGGTCTTTGTGTTGTTCTGCCTATCCCATTTTTGTCTCCCAGGCTTTCAGATTTCAGGCTTTCTTAGTGTGGGCTCTCCTAATGACAGTCTTATTCCAATTATAATGGGTGGGTATAGCTGCTTTGACTCATTGCTACTACTAACCATTTTCCTAATGACTGATATAAACTAAAACTTCATAAATTCTGTTTATTCCTTTCACTCAGTGCAAACTACAGTATTTGATAAATATTAAGTAACAATAATTTAGCATAGGAGAGAAAGTATGTCATTAAATCACAGAAATGTCAATGTTCTGGTCTTAATTTGAAAGAATTTTATAAAAAATAATATTTGGCTTTAGGCTTAGCTCTCATATAGTCTTTCATAACAAGCTGTAAAAATGGAAATGTACCAATATTTTACAAGGACAAATTATGGGTATGATCTGATTCAAATTTTACCTTTTCCTGAAATAGTCAATTGTTTATCTAATTGTCATAGTCCATATTCTCCAAAGCCTCATGTTGCATACTTACTGTGTAAGTCATGTTCAAATGTGGTTAGCCCTTGATCATCTATGCTAATGTTGAAGTGCATAAACTCACTTCATCTGAAAGGGCTTATTATTAAAACCCAAATACACTGAGCTTTGGGAGCACATCATATGGTGCTTTATTTTACCTAAATGAAAATGTTTACTGACCAGTGACCACCGACAAAATATACACCAACTGAGTAGGGTTTTTGGAAATTAGGTGATTTGGGGAAAGGGAAAGGGAAAGAGAAAGGAATGGAGGAAGAAGAGTAAAAATGATCAAGATATGACACCTGCTGCTCAAGATGGTTATAATTATTGTGTTACAAATGTATATATGCTACTAATAAAAAATCAAGAATAAGTAAATATCAAAAAAGAAAAACAATATTCAGTAGCAGTAATTGAACATGCACAATCCATTAAGTTATAAATATGAATAAATTCAACACTGTGGATATATCCAAACCACTCAAGTGAATAAGAGACTATAACACTTATCACACAATTTTATGCCCGTAAATGTGTACACACATATACATGGAGTCTTCATTCAGAGCTATCTCACTAGTCATACCTGATGCCCCAGGACAGTGGCAGTAGCAATATCCATGACTAGAACAGGAAGCAGTACCAGCAATCAAGGTCGATGCTGCTCACAAACTGCCTAGTTTAGCTCTAATTTCAGAATGAATTTTTCTGATTTTCTTTGTTTAGTTTTTGCATTGCTGAATCACTCACACTCTTCTGATTGATGGTAAGGATTTATTATACTCATTATATGCATTGTTATATCTACTCAGGTCTACTGCATTAACTAATTTTAGTGATTTGACATATTGCCTAATGACACAATTTGTTCCTCATTGAATCTATGGATTATTTCTTTTAATCAACTAAATCAATTTATAGGATTGTGTTGACATTTTCTAAGGATTATTATATCTGACAACAGATGTTTGCTGTTTTAATCTAAGTAGAATAGCAATGTGGAGTAGTTATATCAGAAACTCCAGGTCCCACAAAAGGCAACAATGCTGTCTGGTCCTATACAGTAAAAATTCACCATCTCCTGCTCTAGGAAAAGCTTAGGAGTTCATTATTACTTATCTTGTAGATAAGGAAACTGAGGCCCACACAGGTTCAAAATGACTCAAACTCAGCAATTGTAACAAAAATACATGGAGTCTCTTATTCTCCTACCCCTCCAAATAATCACAGATCTTCTACAGAAGAAGTTCTTCAAACTAAGTTACATCTTAGTTTGAAGATGTAACACGCCACTCAGTTAAGCCTGAAATCAGTGAGTTGTCCTTCACCACCCCTGCATCTATCTAAGCTCTTCCAGTGTTACATCTTCCCTGTTGCATCTTTCTGCTTCACTCTACTGCCGCCATCCTAGCCCACAATGTTATCATCACTAACCTGGCCAATTTCTGCCATTCTTAAGTGATCCCCCTGCTTTCCCTCTGACTACTTTCTGATTTACTCATCACACTGAAATCAGAGCAATCTTTTCTAGCAGCAAATGTGGTCACATCATATCTTTGTCTAAAACACTTTAAAAGCATTCCATTGATTTTAAAATAAGCAGACAACTCTCTAACATCAATCTAGAGGACTTATACTATCTAGCTCCTGTGTTCCATGTAGTCTTGGTCTTAGTTTGTGACACCTGGATCTTTACTCCATCTCTTCTAACTGTTCTGTTATAATTCAAATTATTTAAATTCCCAAATGCCATCATACCACAGGACCTTTGTGTATACTTTCCCTCTACTTGGAATATTCTCTCTGCCTTTCTAAATAGTGTCTTTAGACATTAGTTAATTTTCACTTCCTCACGGAAAACTGTTCTGACATTACTGACTTGGTCATATTACCTTATCCTACGTTCTTATACAGAATTGTATCTTTCTGACTATGTGCATATCACAGGTAGAGTGTTACAATTTATACAGTTATAGCAATGTTGGTCTTCACTACTGGACAGTAAGTTCCATCATGGTAGGGGTACTATATATTTTATTCTACTTTATCCTCAAATTCACAACCCAGTACCATGTCTTTCACTCAATAAATATTTACTTAAGAGAATAAATTTAACAGAATAGTTATTTAACAGAATTCCCAAAAGTTCACACAGAATTAGTCTTCTGAATCTTAGTCTAAATTCTTCATAGGACAATGCTGCTTCTATTTAGATCAACAACACAGGATTAGAAAATTAAGCATTTTCTACTTCTTGGTTACAAACTAACCCCTAAAATTCTTTCAACTGCTACCCATACCCAGGGCATTTTCCACCAAAGGGAGTGTGTGACTGCATCAGCAACTCAGCCTCACTACAAGAACAATAAATCACATGACTTACATAAGGTAACCATAGAATGTTGTTATTATCATCCAAGTAGTATACATGGGAATTCCCTAGGGAAATACAATTCCCTAGGGAAATGCATTAACCATAAAAGGAAGCCATGTAGTGCTGTTAAAGTGTATTTAAATTCCTTTTGAAAAACATTTCCCAACGCTTTCAATTTGCTGACCTGAGTTTATGAATAGCATTTTCAAGAAAGTACTTACTTTTTTTATTAAAACATCACAAATACTCTTTTGTAAACTAAGTTTTAATGTACTTGGACAGAAAAAAAAACACATAGAATGGTGTTTTTCTTTAAAAAATAAGCTAAAATATTTGCAATTTTATATTTTAAAGTTAAGTTAAATTAAAAAATATGAAATGCTTTTCCACAAAAATCTACTTAAAGAAGACTTTTATTTTAAACTAATAAGCAGACTTTTAATAGTGAAATCTGACAATTGTCCATATTCTTCAGAAAATTCAAAGTATAATCTGCAGTATTATAATCGTCTAATAAGCATTTGATTTTTCAAATTCCTTAATCTTTCTCTACACATATTAACCTTCTGACCTACCTTTTTACAAACACTTTTAAGTCCCTGAAAATATTTGCACAATATAAAATCCATAATTTCTCGAAGTGGCCCTATGCCAGCAACTAAGTTGCTAATGTACTTAGGTTCACAGTTGCTCATAGGAAAACATACATCTAGTATAATGCTCTTAAAAAGACATGAAACTCCAGATGAAAGTTCAATTTTATTTTCGAGATTTCAGGATTAGTAACCCAACAGCTGCTTACCAAAAGATTCCATGTTAAATCAGGAGGAGATTTACAGATTCCACTATACCTAAAAGGCAAATAACCCCCAATCCACATTTATTCTCACAGAATATTATCACTGTAGGTTCAAATGAAACTCTAAACCATTTTATCCATTATATAATTCCCCAAACCTCAGAATGCCCCTTTAGTGTAGGCAATATAACTATATTCATCAAATGAACAATTTCAAAAGTACAAGCAAATCAATCTCTTGACCATTGATCAGTAAGTGTTGTTTATAATCTTAGCATTGTCTCAGACACCTTAGAGGATACATAAGTCTATCTGTCTTTGCTCATGTTGTCATCATAATGTTGAAAAGGTCTATATACCTGTGAAACATTTATCAACCAGGACTGACGCCTAGCACCTAGCATAAAAAGAAATTAAAGAAAGAATATGGATGAATCTGTACCACAATAAAAACTTTCAAATAAAGGTTACAGTTTCTGTAATCTTTAAAGAAGGGGTGGAGATACCAGCTTGATTGAAGTAAATGAAAAGGACCAGAGGTAAGGAAGAATATAACAGATGTATTGAGAAAATAAAATGTTCAAAGTATTTATGAAATTATAAGTCAAATTAGTACAAGATTATGAAAAATCTTTAGTGTGAAATCAAGGAGTTGGAATTTCAACCAACTATATTGCAGAATTCTTCCATATGAAAGCTTTAGCCAAGAGTGCCATTTGTCTGTGGCCTTGAGATACTGTTAATTTTAACCCTTTAAGGTGAATGAAGTGAATAATTGTGCAGAATATAGTAAGTATAATTAATTAAAAGAAAAAGGCCTTTCTAATTTTATGTTGGGGCAAATAAATTCTTAACTGTAGAAATGAAATCCAAATGGAAGCAAAGAAATTGAATATCAGCAGATTCCAACCTAGATTAAATAAGGGTCATTCTGAAGCTCCTTTAAACACAAATGTCAAGTATCAACAAACACACATGCACATAGTGATTTGGCTGTTTCATTACTTTATGTAATGAGTGATCTCAAAACAGAACATTATTCTGCAGCAATGGAGGATTCTCAGTTTATTGTGTTTTAATATTGCTGGTCTGCTCTTAACATGAATGTTTCCATTAATTTAGGTCAAGTGAGTGATAAGAACTTGTACAGTGTGTTCTGTCAAATGCTAAATTTTCCCATCCCTTGTTACATTTTGTGCTGGTGTGAAGTAGTGGCTCTAGACACCAAAGTAGACAAAAAGGAGAGCTGAAAGCAAATTGGGCTGTAATTTTCTACTTTAGATCTGATTGCTCTCTTCTCCCATTTTCAACATAGATACGAAGCCTGATCAAGTAAAAAAAATCTCTGACCTTTTTTCAAACCACTAGAACACCTCCATCTCCTAAACTACTGTTTTCATCTATATACAAGGTCAAGGCAATGATCTCTGAGTTTGCTTGGACAACAGGATCAGTTGTCCAAGTTCATTTTAGAGGAGTTTTCCAGGTGTTTCACATGCAATTCTGCATTATGGCAATCAACATGTGGCTTTGAGATAGTTTCATTTTAAGGAAAAAATGGAATTCCTCATAAGTTCCTCTCAGACTACTGCTAGTTCTTTGATGACAAGCACATTATTGTAACATTGTTACCTAGAAATGCAGTGTATAAGATACTTGATACCATAAAGAAGTTTAGTCCCGGGGCTCAGGGAGCATGAGCGATTATAGCATTAAAACTGGCTTCAAGGGATTCGTAATTGAAACAGAACTGATTAGGAAGCACTCAGAGGTTTCAGAGGTGCAAGTTACAAACAGAGAGATTATTTTAGCAACAGTGGTCTTTTTGGTTATTCAAATATAAGACTGTCATCCAAAATATGAAATTTGACCATGAGATTTGGGAAAAGATAGTGGACATGAATAAGCATATCAAATGATCCAATGATGGCAGTAAAAACAACATTACTTCAGTGACTGCTAAACATATGGCAGGCTCAACATTTAACGGTTATCCATGTGTTACAATTTAGCCTCCGTGACATCCTCTGAGGTAAATCTTATTACAACCGTTTGATTTATAGGGGAAATGAGGACCAGAGAGAATTTAAGTAACTTTCTTGCGGTAGCAAGCCTGGTTGAGTCATGAAGACTACATTAGTTGAACCTTTAAGACTTGGATATACATTTTCACATATGCCTCTTCTCAACACAGTAATCAAAGATGTATTCGTAACTACAGAAAATGTGTACAAACTAGGATTTTCTCCTTTAAAGTCATCAACTCAGGGAATGATACACGCACTACATTAAGGCCAACATTCCTCTACCTGCTCGTTAGTAATTGTTCTTCAAACCTGAAACAGTCATCCTTTTCACCAGTGGAAAATTCGTTTTCTTTGAGGTTGAATTTAAATTTTGTAAATACCTTAAAATGTTGAACATACGTTGGTCATTTTATTTGGAATTAAGAACACGATGTGACATGAATGAATGGGATGAGACGTTTCCTTATAAATCCTCCTCTCAAAATTCTGGAGCAATGCAGAAGCATCTTTCAAATCATTGCTAAATTTCCTAGAAGAAAGTTTCTTAACTCCAGTGTATGGTTCTAATTTGTGTGTTTACATTAAAATGAAAATATTGCATATATCAAAATTAACAGTTTATGCATTTTAAATCATACATTTTATGTAAACCCATTAAATAATCATATTACCACATATGAAACAGTGAAGCACAAATGTATCATAAGTACTATGGATATTCAAATACGTAGAGATCAGTACAGAGTATATTAGTTGCTAAGTGTTTCATGGAATTAGGTAGGATGAACTAAGATTGAAAAACATGTTCAATTTGTTACCTATCATGGAGCATAGAGGAAATCAATTTGATTAACTAATAAAAATAGACTGAAAAATATTCTCATATGAATCAAACAGCAGCTTTCCTCAAACCCACTTTAAACCAAGCATCAACCAAAGCAGATGTTAACATGGAAGATTACTATATGACAAGGCTAAGAGACAGGATAGTGAATCCGGATCACAGGGGGAAGGAGGTGATGGATGAATACCAGCTGAGGAGTTAGAACATGATCTAAAGTTAGCCTACTATCCCTCCACTGGTGATTTTGTAAGTCTCAAGAATCTGTCAAGGCTTGCTAATAAATGTCTTGCTCTACAAAGGCAATTTAAGAAAAGAAAAGTAACAAGAGTACTTTAACTCCTCTCTCCCTTGAGTAAAGGCCCTCCCACTGACCTTGCCTTAAAGACTGGGCAGAGCTGGCAAGAACTGAAAAGGGCCATCAGCAGCCTGCAGATAAGCTTTTAGAAATGCCATATTGTTTCCCAAATGGATGAAAAGATTTTCTGACCGAATTCAGTAAATGCTGCATTCTTCACACCAAGTATGAACTAGTTGGTTATTGGAGCTATTTTCTACAAAAAAGTGTCCCTAAAAAATCCTGGCTATTTCCTTAATTAAAGAAAATACTTGATTACAGTAATCTACTGCAAATCTGAGAAATTCAATATAATATTGAATCTCATTTTTGCAGTACATTGTAAATTATATTAGTAATTTCTGGTGCTCTCCAAATTTAATAGGTGATAGTTTATTATTCATGTTCAGCATAAACTAAGTCATTAAAAGTACAAATTCACAAGAAAGCTGCAAAAATTATGCTTTTCTTCAAGATTACAGTTTTCATAATTGAAAATACTATCTGGCCTAGATTAAGGAAAATGTTGAAACTTGATAGTTCACTTGAAACTTATGGCTGAGCATAACAGGAACCCTTTAACACTGGGGACATCTTTTTCATTTATGTCAAGCAGAAAAATTACTAAACAAACAAAAGGAGGCTAGGCTGTTTTGTGGAATTTATATTTCCAGGATTACTTTAAAGCATCACAATTGAAATGTTACAAGTATGAGAAGAGACATATTAATACATACTGAGTTAGATTCTGGTTGAATTTCTGCTTACCTTTACAGTAATATAGTTAAACCTATTATCTTTCCTTAACAGTGAAATACATCCTTCTCTTCCTTGCTCTCTCTTTCTCTCCCTTGACTGAGTACCACACTGTACAGAAAACTAAGTCCTGTGTGAATCTTGTTTTTCACATGAAAAATGATAACACGAATGTTGGACTCATCACAATGAAATTGCTTTATACTGATCAACAAGCCAATCAGCTGAGAGTTATCGTCTAAATAAAAGCTTACTTAAACTCATTTTGAATTGTTGCTTTCATGTCAATGAGGATGTTTTATATTTTTGAGACTTGTAAAGGCTTCCAGTCAGAATTAAAGATTCAACCCCTGCCCCATATTTACTTTACTGTAAATTAATGAATACACTTTTTCCCCACTTGATTCATTAAAATGATTGAATTCCAAAGGGCACTGTGTTCATTACATGCCTGCCAGTGGCTTAACATGTATACTAAGAGCCCACAACCCATAAATTCATGTGTGCATTTTTGGTTTTTATTTTTGTCTAAATTTAATTCTATTAAAATTCTATGGCACTTTTGAAAATAATCTTTAACTGATAAATTTATGGTTTGAGGGAGTCCAGTGGCCAGAAGCAGTGAATATCATGAATTACCTAAATCATCCCTGTGTTCTACCTAACAAAGTATTAGAAAGCATAGCAAATCATGGTCGATTCCCTTTTATCTCCTGTGATTCCACAATGCATTTCTCAGAGGAGATGGGGTTCCCACTTGACTGAGTCAAAAACATTTATTTAGAAAAATGTTAATCTTTAGGATTATTTTCTGAATCTTAGTTTCTTTAGCTGTATGATGAAGTAGTTGAAATTAAACGATCATCAAAATCTTTTTCCTGTACCAAGGTTTGGATAAGGTTTGAATGTATCCCCCAAAGTTTTATGCCCTGGGAGTCTGGGTGCCATATGGTGGAGGCTAGAGACTGGAGTCTTTAAGATGTAAGACAGGGTGCAGTTGCAAAACTGGTCCTCTCCTACTGTGACTTCAGATCTGGCAATGTGATCTCTCCTTGTTGCACCTGTGCATTAGTCATTGTGATGTCATCCACCATGAGGTTTTCACCAGAGCCAAACTGATGCTGGCAGTATGCCTTGAACTTCTAGAGCTGTGGGCCAAATAAACCTATTTTCTTTATAAACTTAGCCAGAACTAGGTATTTCAATATAGTAATTCAAATCAGAGTAGTGCACCCTAAGTGAATCTACTCTATTTTTTATTGAAATAATCTATGCATATCTAGAAAATTATCATCAAAATACATATGATAGGCACTAGGGTAACAAAGATGTCTAGATACTAAAATAGGCTAGAAACCTCTGGTTTTGGAGGTAAAACATATCCTTAAAATGTAACAATAATGCAAAGTAGGAAAGTGCTATAGAGCCAAAATGTGTAGTGCAGAGAACAGCATCCGTCAACCCATCTGTACTACCAACAATCCACTTTGGATACTGAAGTCTCATTATGTTTAGACACTAGATTTGAGAATGTTTTTGTCACAGAAATTAGTGTTACTTATCTTGACTAGAATGTGTCACGCACATAATAAACAAAGGCACATGATCAAGTCAGATCAAAAGATGATGCCTTACTTCCTTTCATTAGTTTCTGTGGTATCAAAATGACTGTACTGACAGTTTTTTCTTCCCTTCACTATAAGCTCCAGGAAGGCAAGAGTCAAGTTTTTTTATTCACCATTGCATTTCCTGTAACTAGTGCTTGGAATATAGTAGATATATAGTAAAACTTCTTCAATTAATGAACAAGGACTTCTGTTGTAGTGCTCCCCAACTAGACTGCTACTGCACCCTGCCCTGGCATTAACATTGTATCTATCGTTATATATTATACTTGCTTTATGATGTCTGTCTGCCTTAGAGAACAAAGAGCTCCATAAATATCTATTCAATAAAGGTATAAATTTGGTATGTTTCAAATATCTTGGGTAGACAACAACAGGGGCCAACAGGAGAGTCCATAAGTGGTATTCATAAAATCTTTCAATCAGACCTGCCTTGTAAGCCAGTTTCTTACCAATTGATTTAACTGTTGTCCTTCCAGTTTTATCCAAAGCTCAAAACCATCTTGGTGCCCATGAACCTTATCCTAGTTCATTACAAACTTGCCATGAACATGTTCTTCATTGACAACTCACTTTCTTGCTCAGAAGGCCCAAACCAACATTCATGCTTGTATTTGACACACACAATCTATCCCTTGTCAATTGGGTTTCAGTGCATGTTTCATATAGATTTAGATGAAAATAATACAAAATAAGAAAAAAGTACATCTCATAAGACTTGCTTCCTCAGCTTTTTTTCCTTACTAGATTCTCTTGTAGCAATCATCAGATAAAGACCCAGGAATGGGTGCTGCCTGGAGAAATCCCAGAACTCTGTTTTTTGTTCTTGTTTTTTATACTGCCTAAACCCTCAACTGTACTCTGAAATTGGTTAAATGAGAATGGAATTTTTTTTCTTATTTATTGCTCTACAATTAAATAAATTAAAAATAAGCATGAAAGGAAATGTAATTGGTAAAACCTGCTGCAATACTGATTCAAAGTACAGATTTGAGAATGTACACTGGATTGGCTACCAGGATGGAGGCAGTGAGCATCACACTATAGCCATGTGGATTAGAAACAACCATGGTCTCTGCAAAACAAAAGCTTCTACCATTTTTTTGGATGACAAAAGTGGAAAAAAATGAGGATATTATCCTTGATACTGTGAGTGTGCTCTTATGTTTCCATTAATATTAGGGAAACTTTTTAGTAAGTGTTAGTATAAAAAGTGAAATATTATAAACAAAATGGCATTCATCCTTAAAAAATGTGATAATGGAGGGTTATATTACTTCAAATTTAGAATGCATATCTATTGCCAAGCATTCAATTAGACAAAGCTTGTCAGATTTTCATTTCCTCATCAGTTTCCACCTGTATAGATATAATTATCATCTTCTGTAAATCAGTAACTCAATAAACAGCTCAAAGCTTTATAAATTACTCTGAAGAATCTTGATTAATAACTTTAATTTAAAGATGTGTTAGACATCTTTATCACAAAATACCAAGGAGGAAGAGAATATGGGTTACCTTATAACTTTTGGAAGCCCAATACCCCATCCTGATGACTATATGTTCTTTTTGCTTTTTACCAAAACTGAGAACATTTTTTCACTTATGTGATCAAATTCTAGTTAAATGGAAGCAGAGACAAACTCTGTGATCCAATAAATTTTGTAGTCTTATATATACTGCAAGCATGGAGATATGCTGTCATCCAAGATAAGCAAATGCCACTAGAGAATATCCTTGTCACAAAAGCAAAATAATAAGCCATCAAAAGCAACTGGAATGATGTATCTAAATATACCCACACAATGAAAACTCTCATTTTATCCAGAAAGCGTAGCTGGTATAGATAGGGCTATGCCTCATGCTTCAAGTCCCCCAGGTCATTAAAACAGTACACACATTAGCAAGCCCTGTGATAATCTATACAACCTGTGTAAATAATGCTCTAAAGACAGAAAAACATGTTCAGTTAACCATTGGTAAAATCCCAGTTAACAGTTTCCTAGTGTTGAGGTGTTAGAATTTACATCATATATGATAGCACAATGATGTAGCTAAGAGGTTTTTTTTTCATATTCAACTGCATTCCTGTGCTATGGATCAACACAATAGGTTACAGCAGTGATTATCAACCCTGAACAATATCACATGGGGATCAGGCATAGCAGCACCAACCTGTAGTCACTGACCTGTGGGAGGCTGAGGCAGGAGGAGCACAGCTGTCAGTCTAGTTCAGGCAACTTAGCCAGATCCAGTCTCAAAAAAAAAAAAGCAGGGGTGTAGCTCACTGATAGAATATTTGTTTAGCATTTTCAAGGACCATGATTCAACCTCCATTATTGAAAAAAATAATCATTGAGGGGATTTGTTACAAAATACTTTGCTAGACACCACCAGAGTTTCTGATTCAGTGAATCTGGTGTGAGGACTATGGATTCATAGCTCAAGCAAATTCCTAGGAATCTTGTTGCTACTGGTCCATGGAACATATTTTGGACAGTAATATACTAGAGTATGGTCACAATGAGCACTAGAATTTAAGTTCAAAGCTCATTTCAGACACTTGGTTTTACACTGATGAAAAGTTTGGTAAGACCACCCTAACCAGACATGACAATTCAATAAATACCTTCCCTTGGTTAGAAAGAAGATGTCAAAAAGTCAGGCTTCACTGCAATCAGATCAGCTGCTTTGAAAATCACTGAAAAACATGTCTGGTTTAGTAATTGCCACTTAATAGCAAAAAGCATATTTTTTTTTAGTTTTTAAACTTTTTATTCTGAAAAGTTCAAACATTCATAAAAATGGAGAGAATAATATAATACTCATATCCCTGTCACCTAAGTTGAATATTATTGACATTATGTTGAATTTGCTTCATTTATATTTTGCTTGTGTGTTTAAAATATATCACAGATATCATACCATTTCTCCCTGATTTATTTACACTTTAAATATGTGCTTTTTCTGTGTCATATACTGTGCTAGGCACTAGGAATACAGAAATGAGAAGTTTTCTCAATTTTAGCTTTATGTTTTTTGTAGAAAATTAAGTTGCTGTTCAAAATTCAATGTAACTGAATACTGAAAGAAATCAGATAAGATCTACATTAGTCAGATTGAGTTTCAAATAGTACTTCTTCCTCGGGGTGCTAATATGTACAGTATACACATTGCCAATAAAGAACACTATGGTCAAATTGGTTTGGGAAATCCTATGATAAATAAACAGATTTCTTTTTTCTAAGAAATCTCTTAGTGATTCTGATGTTTACATCCATTGGAAATCTCCATGAACCCCTGTAATAATTATGTAATATTTCTGTAATGTATAAAACCACTGACATGTTGACTATTTCTGTTGCTGCTATTGTTGCTGGTGTGTGTGTGTGTGTTTAACACTTTTTGTTGTTAAAAACTGGAAAATCTAGAATTTACCTGTTCAAAAAAACTTTTAAAAGAAGATAGGATAATATTCCACTGATAGTAACTAAGAACAAATCTCTGCACATTTTTGAAAGTTAAAATAGAGACTATTGATAACCATATTACTAAATATTTGTTGGATCATTGAACAGAACTGTTTGAAGTCTCACCGTTTGAATGTCCACTTTGTATGCCTTAATTTAACTTGAACAACTATTTCTAAGAGGACAATATGTAATTTATCAACTAGTGATTTCTTACTGTTTATTTTTTTGAAATTATGTATTATTTCTACCCTTTTTCTTTTTGGCTTTTTTTTCTCTTTAAATAAAAAAAGTTCAATAAAATAGAGACTATCAACTTAGAAATGAATTGACTCCTTATAATGTTAATGTACTGAAGAGGACATTTAACCCAGCATGGTGGCGCACACCTGGAATCCCAGCACACAGGAGGCTGAGGAAGGAGGTACGCTGCAAGTTTAAGACCAGCCTGAGCTATGTAGTGAGTTCAAGCCTAGCTTAAATTACTGACCCTGTCTCCAAAAAAAAGAGGATATTCAAATTAAATATATTTATAACCATAATTTAATTTGAAATAATCATGTATTTGAATAATTTCATTGTAACACCATTCCCAGTGTCAGTTTTGCAGATTCTAATAATAAAGCATTTTTAATACATCTCAATGTATTTTATTTAATTGGCAGTGACTTAGATATTTGTAGAATAGTATAAAGTTTTTTTAAAAGATAATTCTCTATCAGGAAAGAGGTTTATTTGTTATGAATAATTCTTTGTTATCCCTAAAAGCAATTTAAATAAAAACTAAAAGAAGGAAACAAAAACATTGATATAACTAAACAACAATCTATGTATATGATATCAATTCAATTCAATGGTATTAATTTAGGTCATTCAGTGGCTAGTTAATAAACAGCATTTTTGCTTTCTTCTTGAACAATATGTTTTCAGAAACCTAAATGTTGGGCATTATGTAGATCAAGTGCCTAGTTAACAAGCAATATTTCAGTTTCTCTATGATTAGTTTTACCAACAGGGAAACAAAGCTCAAAATCATCCAACATCTACTATTCCATCTCGTATTTCCTGCAAAAAAAAGTTTTCTGAAGGTCCTTTATAAAGTTACTTATTCCTTCAACTCATTGTCCTCATCTCCAAAGTAGCTCTGAAACCTTTTTGATTATCTACAAGGATAAACTGAGCACTAAATTGTCTCAAAACAAAGGGTCCCAGGAAAATATGATGGGCAATCATAAATGAATATTAAGTACAAAATGACTGCTTTATGTTAAAATTTCTGACATGCTATCTAAATTTTATTGCTGCCCAAATTTTAAAAAAGAGCATGAATTTTAAAGTGAGCCTGATAAATATCTTAGTATTTTATTTTAATAATAATCAGTGCTTAATACCCTAATCTGTAATAACCTTAAAAAATTGATAATGTATTACAGTAACCAAGAAAGGTGCTGATTATTTGTATCTGCCTATTTTTAACATGAAGTACTAATATCCAAAGTTTAAAAAAATACTAAAATGGTAAAACTTTTTTTTTTCAGCAAAAGGTTTCAGTAAGTTGTCTTTTCCCCTTTTTTGGAACCCAGACATGCAACAATGAAAAACAATAGTCCTTCCTTAAGTGATGTGTTTTGATAAACTCAGAAAAACCTTTAAGTTTTTTTATTTATTTTAGGTTGATTAAATCAATGAGAAAAGATTTCTGAGTCATTGTATTCTCCAACTTGAAAACAATCAATAAATTCTAGTTAAATGGCAAGCAACAGTCTAACCAGATTATATGTGTGAACCTCAGTCTGCTACATAGCTACGCAAGCTTAATCTACAATTGGATAATATGATGCAAATTATTTTTGTTAATTATATCTTTGCATGAAGATAACCAAATCACTTGTGTGAAATAAAATAAATACATATAAAGAGAACTGACACATATGTTTAAGCTTCTTTCCAAGGGCTATGTCTTCCTAAATAGTTGTCTTTCAAAAAAAAGTTACACTTTTAAATCTAATAGTTCATCTAAGAACACATGAAGCATAGAAATGCAGAATAATGTAAGGTTTAAATCTAATTCAAAAGAAATTAAAACAAATTATGATTTACAATAAATTTGGAATCTTATCCTCAGGCAGCACAACCAAGCATTTCTTTATTCTAAATTTTCAAATCTATCATCAGCAAATGGTTAGTAATGTCATCTCCATGTTGAAAGGGTAAATGTAAACAGAAGCAAAAAAGTATGATACAATTATGGACCACAACACTACCATTATTAAGGAACAATCTACTCAAAAGCCAGGTATGGAGGCACACTCCTGTAATCCCAGCACTTGGGAGGCTGAGGCAGAATCGTTTGCAAGTTTGAGACCAGCCTGGTCTACAAAGTGAGCCCAAGGCCAGCCTGAACTACATAGTAAGAACTTGTCTCAAAAAGAAAAAAAAAATATAATAATCTGCTTATCTATAAAAGGTCTAAATAACTTGTCAGTTTAGAGAGAAAATGGAAGTTTGTATGATTGTTTTTATGGAAAAACCATTTTTATGTTTTTGTGTAGATGAGTGGTTTCCAAACTGAAATTTTTTATCACTACAATAAAATAAGAAGCCAGTATTGCCCAAAACTGAATAATTATTTTAATCATTATTTAATCTTTATTGAAGCTGCTCATTAAGAACCACCATATTAAGAAAAAATTAAAAGATGAATAGGGTGACAATACTTGACTTTTCACAGATTAGTTTAATGACAACTGAATTTCAACCAGAGGCCTTCGTCATTAGAGGTACATTTCAAAATCTCTGAGTAGTGTTATGTAAAGTGTAGCTTGAAAACACATGTTCACTATCATAATATAATTTTATATTTGTAAAATGAAAAAGATAAAATTTTCATAAAAAAGCTATAGAAAATAACATTTGCAATGGAGTTCAGGGTGTTAGTTTTTATGTTTTTTTATCAAAAGGAGATATGTGTTTGAATAGGCTAACAAAAAATGGTGTTCCAGGCTTAGCCCTAGTTTTAAAAAGGCTTTGGGGAAGGACTCTGTTATGCCTGGATCACTAATCTGTTAATGGGTCAAGTAAATTGCCAACATTAGCAACTAACCCATGGTAATGGTCTGAAGATTTGCTAATACATAATAAAAAGCAATCACAACTACAATAATCAAGCAATGAAGAGCTTCCTGTGGGAAAGCAAATTAGGACATCCATGAGTATTTTTGCATGACAAATAATCTTGGGATGCCAATTTTAGCTAGTAAGTCCCCCTAACTTTAAATTGTTTATCTAAAGTTAAAATTTAAATGGGACATCTTATTTTTTATCCATCAGCTCTTAGTTAAACCTTATCCCCAGCATATAAAAGAGATAATATTTCCTGAAGAATTACAGTGTGTCACAGGAGCAGGTAAATAAAAATAGGACAGTGAACAACTTGACAATTTATCAGAAAATGTTCTTGATCCCAGTGTTGCTCAGTAGCACTTTAATGAGAACATGTTGTGGTATGCATTAGTCGTTCCTGCTGAAATTTAGTAATAAAATAAAAACTGATCTGTTTTTGGAATAGTAATTCTTAATCTTAAATGTGATCATTTATGTTTTGCCTCTGCACTTTGTTTTGAGAGTGCAGTGTTATATTAGGGCAAAGTCTACACAACCTTTCACTTTCTCAATCCAAGTTGCTTGGTAGTAGAATTAAAGGAGTAAGATCAATAAAGTAATGCGATGCAAAAGAAGAAAAGCAAATGAATGACCAAGGATTCAAACCACAGGATTTCTCATTCCACTATTAACACAGACATGTGATACTGTTACCAGCCACTCGGGTCCCTATGCTCCATTCCTTTATAGATTTTAAGAAGTCAAGAGTATGTGGTTTTATATTATGTCTTTATTACTTTAATATAATTATAAACAATTCAGATGTTTTGCTCATACATTGACCTAATTTAACATTTAATAGTTACCTCAAATTCTCACAAAACCTAAGAAATCTGAAAAGCACAAGTCAATTCCTGAATTGTTTGTTTTGCAGAGGCAAAAAACTCTGTAAAGTTGTTCTACTTAAAATCTAAAATGTCTAAACTATAATCCTGATGGATCAACACAGAAAAAATACATTTTAATACTTCTGAGGAAACTTTTATTTCATTTTTTAAACATTTGCTTATGTCATGTGAACAAAAACGTCATTTAGGTTTTTGTTTCCTAATGGAAACTTTTTAAATTAATTTGGTACCATGTAAACAGTTTACAAACAAACACAGGTACACATCTAGACACAATATACATTTCCAACACATATATAGGACAAGAACATAAATTTAACATTTACCAACTTTCTTATGGTTATTCTCCTGATTTGAAGTTCATTTAATCAATTCCTGATTGAAGTTCAAATTAAGAAAGAAGAATTTCTTAAAAATTTGCCTGCCTACAGGTAGGATTCCTGGTTTTAGTAAGGGAAGAAATTCATATATCAAATGAGACTGGTTGGCCATTCAATCTGAGTTTGGATTTCCTAAAGGTTTCATTCTCCTAACTTAATTTATCATAGGTTTTATTATATCTATAATTATTTTTTCCCAAGTTTTAGTATGTTTCCCTTTTATTAAAATTTAGATGTAGTACAAAGAGTTTACACAACTCATCCAGCCTCTATTGCAGAAGGGCTCTCCTATGCAAAAAGAAACAATTTAGGAAAAATGTTCTCCAGTAAAAAGCATAAAGGCAAGCTTTGTATAGTTAAATCTCCCACTGTCTCAGGTGAGCCAAGGAGAGAGAATAGAAGACAACTACTTACAAACAGAAAAAGACACTGTATTTTGAAACAAATAAGATCATATTCAGTACTCAAATCAGGTTAAAATGAACCAAGGACTGTCAGTTAAAATGACAAATTGAAATATCAAGAAGAATTTCACCATTTATTTGCGTCACCGTATGGTGACTAGGGACAGAAGGCCTTAGTTGGTAATCTGGAGGACAGGCTGATAATTCAGAGTGCAGTTTCAATTATATATTTTATGTTGTAGGACAATAAAATAACCTTTTTAAAGTCACAAGTAACTAAACTACTTTTAGAGAACTAGAAGTTAGCACAGGCACTGTTTTTTTCCTGAGCAAATCATAACCCATCTTTAAACATACCACAGGGTCTCTAGCCTCTGTCTCTTAATCCAAACTTGCCTGTCAGATAAATAGTTCAAGAAATTTGAACTGCAATGAGGCTCATAATAAAACTTTGAAGCCCCAGGTGGTTTTATAAGAACACCAAAGACAAAGAAAAGGAAAAGCAAAGACTGTAAAAACTCAGTTACTGTCTTGGTTACTTTTCTCTTATACCAGATACCCAAATTTAAGGAAGCAAAGGTCATTTAGCTCACATTTTGTGGTGGTTTCAGTCCATAATCAGCAGGCTCCAAGGCAGTGTGGCAAGGCACAGGAGCAGCCGTTCTCAACATGTACCAAAGGTGACAAGAGCCAAAAAGAAGACCAAACCTCTTTCCCTCCCTTATATTGTATGCAGGTTACCCGCCCCTGGGCAGGTGCAGCACTCACACCACCAATTTCAGTACTAGAAAATGAACCAATCACAAATCTTAGCCTCAGCTCTCCTCCAAGGGCCCACCCCTCATGACTATATGAGGCTTTGGGGGGAGCATTCAAACACAACCCATAAAAGTATAATTGATTTAAGTTTCCAACAGTACAGTGCCTTAGAAAGAATTTCCCTGCCCTGAATTGGAAAGTTCCCTGACCAAACTTGAGTGCTCTGTTGGGGCTTACAGGAAATCTTTTTTGTATGGCAGAGGAGATGCATCTCCAGTGGTCCCCTCATCATAGAATCTTGGATATAACCTGTCCAATTATTATGCAGTTTCTAGATGGTACTGAAATCCTGCTACTCAACCTAGAAAAAAGGTGATTATAAGAAGGGAAAAATAAGGCTAGGGATTTAGTTCAGTGGCTTCAGTGTGAGGTCATGAGTTTGATCCCTGGTACCGAAAAAAAAAAGGAAAGATAAAATGAAGTCATAGTAAATTAAAACAAATTATTATTCCAAGTAAATTCTTGCCACAGTGTTCTACCTCTGAATATCTTCCCACACCTGCCAGTATCTGAAAACAATCTGTAGTATGTCTAAATGTCCCCAAATGTTGAAATTCTCTTCACTCCAACTGTTACTGCTCAATAATCTAAGGGAAGATCAAGTGGCTATTTATTCCATTAGTCCCACCAAATGGTGGAAACACTACACCCTTAGAGTGTATTTTCTAGGAAGAAACCAGGAGTAGCTTATCAAGTCCACAAGCAATCCTTCTTTTACTTACGTAAGTGTTTATAGGCAGTAGATGCCTTGAACAAGAAAGAAGGGAGAATTTTCAGTGAGCAAAACTGCTCTGGCCAGCCACTGGAATATCCCTGGAGGCCCAATCATAAGTTTACCTAGTTAGAAGCAGTAAGTTTCTTTTCAGAAGTGCTCCTTGTCCTACCAGTAGGAAATTGGCAGTCCCATGACTCTCAGGAGCTGGGAATTATCTCCTTGTCATTGGTTACTTGGGTATGTATGCTCAGGTTCCTCTGCTCACTGCCGATCAAATCAAAGAAGACTATTCATTTTGTTAAAAAGTAGGCTCTATTCAAAGCTAACTCCAAAGATCTAGAGGGGTCTCATTTACCTCACATCAGCATCTCACTGTGTATTAGTGGATAGAGGTCTTTTACAGCAAGAAGACAGAAAAGATACGGAATACAAAGATACTTCAACATTTGTTTTATCTCTCATGAGCATGAACCCATCTGACCTCCTGGGACCAGTATCTACATATTCTTTTTGTTTTCTAGGTTAATGAGTAGAGAGGTTGTTGACTGTACTCCGAGAAGGAGGAAGTTTGTAGAAATCACATCTTTTTAAAAGAATTTATTTACCTTTAAAAGAGAAAACTAACTTTCAAAGTCACGTTTTATGGTGCTAGTTACATAATCATGTAAAATTATTTAACCTTTTTGAGCCTCTGATTCAAAAATAGTAAAATCAAAAAGTTAGACTAACTCATTGTTTACTAAGCACATTAGACCCAGAGCTCAGCAGTTGAGATAATCATCTTAAATTGTTCATATTCTATTATCTTGCTAGTTTAAGCATTCCATAATTTGAGTGGCTGTTTTTTACATTTGAATTTAAAAAGAAGTTCCTCCAATAAATGTTTCTATCTGTATCTGTGCCTGTGTCTATGTCTATGTCTGTGTCTGTGTCGGCCTCTGCTTCTCTGTCCTATCTCTGTCTCTATCTCTATCTCTATCTCTATCTCTATCTCTATCTCTATCTCTATCTCTATCTCTCTCTACCTATCTCTATCTCTCTCTACCTATCTCTATCTCTTTCTATCTCTCTCTTAAAATTTGTATTGGGAATTAGTGGCTAGAAGAAATTAAAATAAGGGCAGACTTATTCGAAGAACAGAAGCATTACTTTGGTTTTAAAAGTGAGAAATCAAATTTAACGTCTTTAAAATGGTCACTAGAAAACTCAAAATCTTGTTTAAAACTAAAAGAACTGATACAATTTAAACATCACATTGGTTTTCTATGTTTAAATCATATCCTGAATGAGTCAAGATAATGAATTGTGCTGAGCACATAAAGATTGGTATCACTAGTTGGACAATGAACTTGACATTGCAAGATATCTCTAATGAAACCTTGTCATGATTCAGACCGAAAATGTCCTGGAAACTCTCCTATGCTCAGAACCTGGACTTTTCAAAGGTGACTGAATCACTGGAGACCTAAATCTTCAAAGGATTCTTCCACTGATGAATTCACAGCTGAATGTGCTATTAGGAAGCTAGGGCTTGTTGTAAGAGGCTTACTGAGTGAATGACCTGGAAGGATATACCTCGTGCCTGGATTCCTCCCTTCTCTGCATCCAGGCCATGATGACTTTAGCACCTTTCCTCTGCTTTACCCCTCTGCTATGCCTTATCGGTGGACTTTGCACCAAACATGGACTAAACCAGGGGCCAAAAGTCATCTGTAAGTTTTGAGCGTTGAACAGTATTTTGCCCCAGCAAAACAAGTGACTAAGACAATCTTGCAACAGCTTCCCAGGACTCAGATACTAAGCTTTAGGATAAAGATGTGACTCAAGAGAATTTGTTTAATTTCTGGATACACTGCCCAACCGATGTAAATTAGGACAGTGGATTCTGTATTTACTTTATGTACATTGTTCATGTTGAATTTTTAATATTTACAAAGTAGGATCTTTATTTTGCAAACCGTTTTTGAAACTGAATTTTGGAGATGAAAAAATATCTCAAAATCACTATGCTACTTGTAGAAATGTACCAAAATTCTCTGTAAACATTTGAACAATTTAAGAATTAATTAAAGGCATGTCATTTTGATTGGAAATTTCCTAGCATCTTTCTCAAAGTTTATTTTGATTCACTTAAAATTAACTAAGTTACAAATCTTAGAGATTATAAAACCAGTCTTTGAAGATCACTTGCTATCCTTCATCTACAGTATGCCACAAATGTAGTATTGAAGCATACGTAACATTTGAATAGTATTTTATAAAGAATTTCTTATGTTAGAGGTCACAATGTAACACAGTTTAAAGGCCTTATTGACAAGCATATTTTTCTAGACTAACAGGCGTGGACAAAGCTCAGTTTGTCAGTTTAGCTTGGACGAAAACATACCCTTAACAGATTGAACAAGCAATGTAGATGCTTCTCATCAACCTTTGTCAAATGAAAGGTAAGCAGTGTTGCGTGTTTCTCATAAAGTGCTGACTTTGTTACACTGAGGTTTATGTTATGCTGAAAAAGCTTTACATCTCTGAATGGAAAATGGCAATCCTGCCAACCATAGCCAAGTGTGTTTTGCATGTAAGATGATATGCACTACTTCCATTGAATACCCCACCAGTCCAGGCCAGTGCAGGTGGGCGTTTTAACACTAGTGCTGGGATAGCTCTAATCTAATTCAAAACAAAAAACAAGCTAAATAAATCACTACTTAATTACAGTTTCACACTATAACAAATCTGATGCTTAAAAGATAATTCTTTTTTTAAAATTAAACCAATAGCAAAGCTGGGGGAGTAAGTAGCTCAGAGGTAGAGTGAGTACTTCATATGCACAGCCCTAACTTCTATCTCTAGCACCAAATAAATAAAAAATGAAAACAATAATTTTGATATTTTCAAATTTGAGTAACTTTGAGAAGAAAGGGCAAAATTTTTAAGCATGAGTTAATATGTGATAATATGTCAGGTCAGTCACATCTTTTACTTTTATCAATAAGCTATCATGAAGGTAATAACTAATTAATTTTCCTAAAGTATCAGATATTAAGTAGTCCTAATTTGTTGGAAAGAAATTTGTTGGAAAGAAATTTTGCCTACTGTGGGATATTATTTATTATTCAGACTTATAATTACAGTTAGGAATTTAAGCTACAATGTTGTAATACAATGGGCAATTTGGATATTGAAGTGAATATCTACCTTCTAGAACCTGTTTTGATTTTTACAAAACTTTTGTCTATGTGACTTTGGATAAACTGCTTGGCCTTCTTGAACCATTTATTGGCCATAAAATGGAAAAATTAATAGTGTTCACACAAATGAAATGATGGGTATGAAAACATATTTAGCTTATGAGGGTTAGTAAAGTACTACAACAAAAATAACGATATGAACAAATTCACATCATAATTGTGAGATGTTTTGGAGTATTGACTACAAAACATGATTTAGGTTTGGATATTGAGCAAGAAAATGTAATTTCTGGCATGAAATCTGCTTCCATGTTGGAGTTACATTTACATATATTGGTGTATCTTCTCTTGAAATGCCCCCATGCTGGACTCTTTTCTATTATTTATGTCTCAGATCAAAATCACATAATCAGAAAGACCTTCTCTGACCACACTAGATGGAGTAGTGTTCCTACTCTCATTTTCTCTCTAGTTATCTTGTTTACTTTAATATATGAAATGTGTGCACAGCTGAAATTATTTTTCAGCAGTAATTATTGTCTGTCTCTCCCTCATAAGAATGTGAGTTTCAACAACCTAAGTCTATCACTTCATAAACAAAGAAAATACACTGGAGTAGTATTTATCCATAAAAAGTATTAAATTCTGTCATTTATAACAACATGGTTAAATCTATAGATCCTTGTGTTAATGAAGCAAGACAGGCATGGAAAGACAAGTACTCCATAATCTCACTCAAGTGTAGAATCTAAAAAAAATATTTCTGTCATAGAATTTGAGAGTAGAATGGTGGGTACCAGGGGGATGGGAAGGGCAAGGATAGGATGATCACTTAGGTAGGGCATAATGGTTGATACATTGTGTCAACGTTATAAGCATAGAACTTAATTAAGTAACTCAGCAGTTCTACATCTTAGAATGTAAAGGAAAAGTCTTTATCCCTCTAGGACGTTGGTCATTTTGTCAACTTGAGAAGTTTCAAAGTTCAAATTAAGTCACTCAGCAAGGGAACAAGAGCCATTAGTTTGTGAACATCTTTGCCCTGTGCAAGACAGAGACATGAAGATTATGTGAGAGCTACACCCCCCTGAGGGTAGGGATAGCCTGCTTACAATGTAAGGGAGGAAAAGAAGTTTGATCTTCACCATTGTGCTCTAATAGTTTTGCTGGCTTCTGCTATCTTGAAGTGTTGGGTGTATGTCATGCCACCATGCCTCGGAGTGAGCTGATTATGGGCTGAAACCTCCACAAACTGTGAGATAAGTAAACCCTTTTCCTCTTTAACTTTGAGTGTTAGATATTTTGTCTCAGCAACAAGAGAAAAAAACCAAGATGAAGGGCAAGAACTTCTGGTGTTCTCTGGCACAGCAGTTTGAATATACATACCAATCATGCACTGCAGATTTCAAAAGGAAAAATGAGTAGTGAGAATGTTCAGCATAAAAAAAGACAAATATTTGACAAGATAAACATATTTAACTTGATTTATACATTATGTGATGTATGTTTTCAAGTATTACACATACAGTACGTGGAAAGAAAAGAAAAGAAAGAAAAGACGAGAAAAGAAAAAAAAGAAAAGAAATATTTTATTGAAAAAAGAAGACATATAGGTTCCAAGAATATAGGGAAATTATTTGTTTACCATTTGTGTATTTCACTTGTTCACTTTTATATTCCCAATTATTTCACAACTATTTACCACATAGTATTTACTAAGTAAACAAATGAATGCGTCTGCTAACTCAAGGAAGCAATATAATTGAATATTTATTTTATCACAAAAATAGGCTTCAGACCTGTTGTTAATGGACTCAAATTTTCTTAAGTTTGTCTCTGGAGGGATTTTCTAAAATGAAGGACCAAGCTTCCTTTTTTCTTAGCCAAATGCTTCAAAATTAAGGCAAATTCTCCAGGTGAGTAATTAGGATAAACTTAATTCTTTAGATGAATTCTAAAGAATTTATTATTTCTCTCGAGGCCATTGGGCCTGCATTTAAACAACCATTTCACTTTGGACTCTTGAGTGATCCAATTTACAAATCCCAATGAATCAAATTAACTAGATAATTGCCAAAATGTAATCCATCCAGGGAGTGAAATATCTTTTATTGTCTACATTAGTTAAATGAACTCCACTAGTTAAACTATGCCTCTATTTGTGATGTTCCAACACAAAATATGTTACACGCTTTTAGCCCTGAAATAGATGTAGTTCAAAAACTTGCTATATTTTCCTTACATTAAGAAATTTACATTTGCATTGAAAATATTTTTCATTCCTTTCCTTCCTTTGCTACTGATTTTAAGACAGTATAGTCACATGGTTATGAACATTTGATTTAAAAATTGTTTTATGGTCTTATAAAATTTCTTGAGCTTTTCTGTGAATCTGTCTATTAAGAATCCATTCCAGGAATCACATATAGAAACTAAAGAGAATTTATTCTTTTCCCTGTGCTTCTCACCAGGTCACAGATATGCTTCCTCCATCATTACTCTATGATTTTTCTCCAAAGACTTGTATATTTTCATTTCAATTCCCATTCTTTAAACATCTGGCTAGAGCTCCACTGTGGTTTTCTATGAATGTGGACAATTATGGTAGGAGCTATTGTTCTATTCTTATACATTAGCACCTGTTATAAGACTTGTTAGCAAATAGCTCATAAATAATAGAAACCAATTTAGTAAACAAATACTTGTAATGTTTTCCCCCAGTAGGTTTCCTTATAGAAAATATTTCATCAGTGCTCTAAGTCAGGGACTGGCAAATGTTTTTTTTTTTCTATAAAGAGACAGACAATAAATGTTTTACATATTTGAGGTACAAAAGTCATGTATAAAAGAATCAACATAGCCATGTTGCAATAAAGCTGTAATTGTGGGCACTGAAATTGAAATTTCGTATACTTTTCACATATCACAAAAATTTTACCTTCTTTTGATTTTTTGCTTTAACCATTTAAAAAGAAAACAAAGACACTTTAAAGTCATGAACCATGTAAAATACAAAGAGCAGTGTGGATTTAACTGAGGGTCATATTTTGGAAATGTTTGTTCGACATAGGTTCCATGACACTTTCTAGATGAAAAAATTGATACATTTTTCTCCTCTGGCTTGAAAAATATGGCACAAAGAACTTAAAGAAGTGATACTAAATTTTGGAAGAATTTATGGTCATCCTCTAATTTAGAAAACACTTGTTGAGTTCTTGTTTGACTAGTAGTGACCCTGCTTAGGAGGAATAAAAGAAACAAGCTGGAGTGGTGTTTTGTGCCCAGTAAAATTAGGCTGGAAACAACATCAAAACTTTCAGGTGGAAATTTATAGAATATATGATCAAGCCAAGTGTGATGGTGCCAGCCTGTAATCCAAGTACTTGAGAAACTGAGGCAGGATGATTGTTGCAAGTTGGAGGTAGCCTGAACTACATAGTGAGTTCAAGCCCAACTTCACCTCCGTGGCGAGATTGTCTCAAAAAGGTAAGAATAAAATCTAGTCTTTTGCTCATTCCTCATGGTTTGGGAGGCATTATAATGTGGCTACCAAGTAGCAAAATTGTTAGTATAGAGAGTTTGGTCCTTACTTTTAGAAATTGTACTACCCACTGCTCTAAGAGTTCCAGACTCAGATATGATCATCTACTTTAAAGCATTTATATAACTGCAAGATTTCTTTTAAGGTTTCTTATCATTCTAAGCATCAAGGGACCTAATTAATTTAGAGGAAGAAATTCATACCAATACATACTATGTATGCCTCTGAGATATGAGCCACTGTACAATTGATTTTGTATTTGAAAAATTTAGGGCTACTTTAATTGTGCATATATTTTATCTACCTCATTCCAACATTCATCATTTTTATAACCCTTTTCTTGTGTTCAATAATTGTCTTTTCCATCAACAGATGAATAGGTAAAGTAAGTTATATTTATACACAATGTAGTATCTCTCTGCCATAATGAAGGATAAGCTTGAGTCTTTTGTAGTACAATAGATTAGTTTGAGACCACAACGTTAAGTGAAATGAAACACACACACAAGCTTAAATATCACATGGTTTCACTTTCATGAGCAACTTAAAATATACATAAAGAATCAAATAAAAGACAGTTAATAGGAAAGAAGGAGATAGATCTTTTGCAAAGGAAAAGGGACCAAGCGATAGAGGCAGGGGCAAGGGATGAAAAAATAATTAAGATTTATTCTGTACAAGTATCAGGTATTCACAAACAATGAAATGATTATGTACTACAAACTTGCACTAAAACAAATATTGAAAAACCATAGATTTATTGCAAATCACACATTCTGTATTATGGAAATATAGAATGAATACACATCTGAATTATGGAAATACAGGATTATTCCCTAGGTTGTCAACTAAGGCTTGACTACATCATTTTTTTTGCATTGCTGAAGACTGTACCCACAGCCTTGCACATGCCAACAAAGCACTCTACCTGTGAACTACATCTCTTTTGCACCCTTGGCCATATCAGTTCTGAAAGACACAAGCATAATATGGAATACAAATACAGCATTTGGTTAAATTATACACATAGTCACATGCTGAATTTAAATTTAGAATATGAGAGAAGGTCTTAGTATTCTTCTTCAATCGGGCAGGATAAATAATTTTAAAAGGAACAAGGGAAATGAATTCTTAAGAATTATGATGCTGTATTATGAAGCACAATAATATTTATAAAATTTTAAAGTCTTTTTTTGCTTCATGAATAAGGTCAGAAAATATTTTTAAAATTCTATGGATAAGTCAGTGATAAAGTTCCTGGATGGATCAGTAAAAACCATGTAGCCACTACACACTGACAGAGGTGATACAGTTTTCAAAATCTGACTTAAACTAACACCAGACTTCAAGATATCAACTAAATCATGCTTAGAATAAAGTAGTTAAGAAGCTTTATTACTCTCCCCTAATTACTATCAATATGTTTTTGCCAATTCAGTGCGGTTCTTAATATTTTAGCTGGATTTGTGTGTATGTTTGTGTGTGAGTATATGTGTGCAATTATATTTCACAAAATCCCCTGATAAGTCTTGAGAATTCAGAGTAGCCTGCCAATTTTCAGTCAATTATGTTTAGCTTTATGATTCACTTCCTTGGGTGAGCTAGTTATCAACAGGTAGTGTGACCTTCAGTTTTATACTTGAAAGTTGCAATTTTGACAAGTTGTACTGAGAATAACTGAAACAAAAGTATTAATTTTATTCAGGAATAATCACTTTTGGAATTTCAATTAAAAACTCAGGCACTATTCCTGCTAACAGTATTAGTAGGTGTTGCAATGTATTACCAAAAAGCAAGGAAGAATGTCCAATGATGCATGGAGGGAGACACGCAATAAAAATGAAAAATTCATTGAGATCATATAAGTACACATAATGCTGTTTTTTTTTTGGGGGGTGGGGAGAGACTTGAAGAGAGAATATTGCTCTAATTCCTCAATAGTACAGAGGAATTAGTATTTATTTATTTATTTATCATTTTTCATTTAAAGAGAAACAAAAGCATGTAAAGGGTAGAGGTAATACAGAATTCCAAAAAAAGATAAACAATAAGAAATCACTAGTTGATAAATTACATTTTGTCCTCTTAGAAATACTTGTTCAAGTTACAAAATTAAAGCATGCAAAGCAGATACTCAAACAGTGAGAGTGTAGACAGCTATGCATGCATGAATCTCTGCATGTATTTCTATACTTTCTGTATTAGAGGGAAAAACAAAACTAAGCAAGAAAAAACAAAACAAATTCCTATAAAAACATGAAACCAAAAAGTCATATAAAACCACAGTACAAGGTGATCTACAATGATTACTGTGTTGTTTCTTATTATCTTCAATAGAATGTCTATATCATCAGGCATAACTGAATATAGGAGTATGATTGAGTATAGCAGTAAATAACAATATTCGTAAAAATAAAATAATGTAGACAGTATAATACTTCAAAGGCAGATAATAATCAAACCATAATGGATATTCTAGTGGCTCTTATCATCTTCAGTGCAGTTGCCTATACGCTCAGACTTGATATTATCAATCATAACAGCTTTGAATAAAATATGTCAATACAAAACAGTGATCCAACAAACCAGATTCGAATACGATCAGTCATGTTAAAACAGTGTAGGTTATACAGAGCTTTAGATTAAGTTAATAGGAAATTAAGGATGATTGCCATACTATATCCTGTTATTTTCGGGATAACTGTCTGTGCCCTCAAATCTAGTACTGGTAGAATGACTGGAACAAAATATAATACATCTAAGCAGAGTAGTGTGAGTAATGTGGGTTTTAAATCCTGGTGCACTATTTACAATATAGTGTATCAAGGCCTTCTATGTTAGAGTTTCCAGTTATCCTTCTCTGCCTCATTTCTGCTATGCTATTTTTCTGCCTTTGTTTGTCTAGTTTTCTCCTTCATTGTACTGCCTGCCCCACTCATTGAGGCCTTTCTGCCACTGTTCCTAAAATCCTGGTATTTTTTTCTCTCTCTAGAATGTCCTTCAGTATTCTCTGTAGGGTTGGATTGGTGGTCAAAAACTCCCCCAGTTTTTCTTTGTCATGGATGCGTCTTGTTTTTCCATCAACTTCTAGTGACAGTTTTGCAGGGTACATCAATCTGGGCTGGAGGTTATTTTCTTTGAGGGCTTGGAACACTTCACCCCAACCTCTTCTTGATCTGATGGTCTGTGTTGAGAAGTCAGCCGTGATTCTGTTAGGCATACCTTTATAGGTAATCTGTTTCTTTTCTCTGATGGCTTTTAATATTCTGTTTTTATATTGAATTTCTGGCATCTTGATTATTATATGTCTGGGTATAGATCTGCTTTGATTGTAGGTGGCTGGAGTTCTGTATGCCTCACACAAGTGAATGTCATTTTCTTTTCCCATGCTTGGGAAGTTTTCCTTAATTATTTCAGTGAATAGTCTTTGTAATTTACCTGTATGTATTCCTGCTTCTTCGTTCACATTTCTTATTCTTAAATTGTAAATTCTCTTGTCATCTTTTAGCTTTTGTATTGTTACTACCTGTTTCCTTGTTGTTTTAAGAGATCTTTCCTTTCATAATCACACACTGCCAACTTGTCTTCAAGATTTGATAGTCTCTCCTTACTTTCTTTTAAGGAGTTTTGCCAGCTTTCAATGGAGTTTTTAATTTCCTGGTAGTCTCTTTGAATCTGCTTCATGTATTCTATATTTTCTTTATATTCTTTATTGAATGTTTCTCTGCTTTTTTTGTGTTTTTCCCTTCTTCCATCTGTATCATCCTGAGAGATGCTTCCTGAGAGCATTTCTTTTATTACTCTACTCATATCTTGCTTTACCTGATTTAATATTTCAGTTTTGAGCTCATTTACAAGGTCCCAAAGATATCTCTTTATGTCCATTGAGGCCATGTCTGATGTGTGTTTGCCGCCACCCTCAGTCTCCCTTGTTTTTCCTTCTCCTGGATCAGTGCTCTCAGGGTTCTGTAATGGGGGCCTCCTCCTGTCTCTCTCACCTGTCATGGTCCTGGCTTCCTCCACATAGTTTCAGTGTAGGTCCCAGCCCCCTTCCCTGTTGGCCATGTTTCCTCTGAAGCATGCTGGCGAGGGATATCCACCCTCTCCTTCCTACTCTTGTCGCTGAGATGTAAGCAGGGGTTGAGTATGCCTGTCCCTCCCCACCGGGGCAGCCAAACCTCTGGTGCCTTCACCCCGTTAGTGCTTGCTAGGCACAGAGCATTGATTTGGGACAGCTCATTGGGTCCTGGCCAGGGGCGCGGCCCAGTCCAAGCAAATCTCATGAATCTGCTCTGGGGAGGGAGAAACCAACTGAAGTCACTGTCATTCCCAGTTCAGGCTCCTACTGCCAGATTCCAACATGTCACCCATTTGGTCATGCCCTTCCCGTGGTGGGAGTCTCATTCCCAGCACTGCCCGTGGATTAATGAAGGTCTCTTCACCAGCTCCACTCTCTGTTGGGCTCAGCGCTGCTGTGCCTCTTGTGAGTGGTGGCAGAAATGAGTTTGGGCGGCTCTGCCAGCCGGCGTGGATTCAAGTTGGCACAAATTTGGCGAGTCACCGTGAAAACACTGTGTCCCATAATTTTTAGCTGTTTCAGTTGTAGTCCCAAAGTATTTGATGAGCTTTTTTACATTTTAATTTCTTCCTGTGTCAAGAGGATCTATCTCCCTCTGTCTGGGTCTCTTCAGGGTGTTTTATTCTGGCACATGAGTTGTTTCTCCCAGGAGGCTTTGTATTTTGTTGCTCACTGATCAGCCATCTTGTCTTCCCACATGGTTGGTTTGGAATTAATATTTAAGAAATGTAAAAGATACTGAAATTCAGAATGACTCATCTTTCCATTATAAATACATAGAAATGATAAAAAGAGAAAAATATAGAGATTTAAAGATGAAATTAACATCCTTTTAGATCAGTGACAGAAGAGAAACTGCAAAGCAGTCTCAATCAAATGAAATACTTGGTTCTGTGTCCAGAAGCAGAGAGTGTCACCCAGGACTTCATTTCCAGTATGGTGTCCATGATAAAAGTGCTCAGAGGCAGGCAAGGTGCATAACTAAAAGATAAATGCCTCAGAACCAAGAGCCCAGTGACCCACCTCTTCAGAAAAGCCTCCGCCTCCTAGTCCAAGTCAGCTATAAAATCCCATAATCCAGTAACTTCCCAAAATCCCCATCTACCACTATATGTGGCTTTGGGGGACATTTTACATCTACACCATAACAAGCAATAAAGATGCTACATACCAACATTTACATTTGTTTGACACCCTTAAAGATATATGATGGGGGAAACTATAGAATGAAATGCCTTTATTAACTAAGAAAGATAGAAAATTAAGCAAGATTAAATAAGGTGAAAAAATAAGCAGCATAAACCTAAGGAAAAAGAAAAAGAAAAATAAGTTTAGAAACTACTATAAAAAAGAAAATATAGGAATTAACAGTGAAACTAAACAGTGATTCATTAAAAATATGTAAAATAAACAATCCTCTGGCAATACTAACGACAAAAATAGGAGAAATAGCCAAAACAAAACAAAACAAAAACATATACACACAAAGAAATAAATATAGTAAAATAATTAAAGTATAAAATAAATTTTTAAGCAACTTTATGCAAATATTTTTGAAAAGTATATAAGAGCTTTTGAAAAAATATACAAATTGCCAAACACTCTACGAAGTTTAAAAAAGCAAAAAACAAACAATAATCATAAGTAAAATTGAATGTGCAACCAAATGTTTCCTATTTGAAGATCCAATTTTTATTTAAAATTTATCAGACTTTAAGGCTAAAATCTTGTCTATATAAACTGTTCCTGAGTTTAAAATATGAGAGAAAGCTCTCTAATAATTTATGAAGTTTTGTAAAAATATGATATAAATCATGACAAGGACAATCTTGAGAAAGTAAAATTACAGAATAATTTTATGCAAAAATCCTTAAAAGACATAGTGAAGCAAATGTAGCAGAAGTCTAAAACATATAACTATTTTGGCTATGTTGAGTTTAATCAAGAAAGAAAAGACTGATTCATGTTAGGAAAATTAATGATTGCTATTACTCAAATTAAAAATGTAACTAAACAAAAACATATGCTATTTGTATATGTTCAGAAATAACATTTAACAAAAATGATCATTTTCTCCTGTTTCAAAATATTTGTAATAAAAATTAGCAGTACAGCAGTATTCTTTCACTTTTAAAGGGTATCCATTAAAACTTTGCAGTAAACATAATAATCAATGATGTGAGTTTTTAGATATGTTCCCTTTAACTTCCGAACAAAGACTATTTAAAATTTTAATGGGGGCCCTAGACAATAAAATAAAATGAAGAAAGTAGGCTATAAAAAAGAAAAATATGGGCTGGGGATTTAGCTCAGTGGCATAAGCACCTGCCTGGCAAGTGCGAGGTCATGAGTTCAATCCCTGGTAATGCAAAAAAAAAAAAAAAAAAACAAAAAAAAAGGAAAAGAGTACAGAAAACAGCCACTATTTTTATATGGTATAACTGTCTATATTGCAAAAATTCAAAAATGAATAAAAACTAATAGAACTAATGAGAATTTTATCAAATTTTCTGTAAAAAAATCAATGTCAATATATTAAAATCAGCAGCAAATCCATATGAAAGAAGTAGCCTATTGGATAACTCAATAGGCAAAAACCTCAATATTCCATATATAGCACTAATAAGCTAAAAGAAATCCTATATTAAATCTAGCAAAATAGTTCAAAACCTTTACTGAAAGACAATTTGGGAGAAAGGAGAGATAAAATACATTCATGAATAGGAAAACACAATACCACGTGAAGGTACAAATTACATTCAAAATCATCCATTAGTTTGATGCAATATCAAATACTTAAATTGAAAACAAAAACAAATAACAACAAGTGTAAATTGAGGAGTGTCAACTGCAAGGATAACATCCTACAAAGATTTTTGTGCCAGACACTGAGTTCAATACTGAGTGCTACACAAAAAGAACATTAAATGAAAATTAGAAAACTTAAAAAATGATACAAATATAAACATTTCAAATTAAGAATCCTAAATAGACAACAGACTTATTAAAATTCATTTATTTCACATGCAACCATTAACAAACATAAAATTAGATCATTGAAGACAGATACCATGCATATAGACTGGCAAATACTTAGCTATACTAAATGTTGACAAGAAAAAGAATTGGAATTTTATGTTATGTTAGTGGGAGACTAATCTTATTCACTTTAGAAAGGAATTAGGCAATACCTAGTAAAGTTGAGGGTATTCATGCTCTTTGATCCAAAAATTCCACTTCTTGATGTACAATGAATCATTCTCAGGCACAAATATACTCACGAGAATGCTAACTACAGCACTGTTTGCAAAATTTTATTTTGGAAACAGGCTGAATGTCCACAAATGAGGGAGAATTAGTATTTGCACCCTATGCACTTATTGAATTAATAACCAAAGTATCTCACGTATTAGTATAATTAAATGACAGAAGCAGCAACAAAAGATGAAATAAACTTAAAGGATATGTATTTAATGACAGTTTTATGGATCCTGTAAAAATGCAACTAGGATTGATAAATATAATATTTAGGATTCTGGTCATCTGAGATGGAGAGGGAAATGCAATGGAAAGAAGATAGAAGATTTTAATACCATCTTTATTGCTTTATTGCTGAAAGTAAATCTAAAAAACTATATGATAGCAGTTTGTATTTGATAGAGTTGAATAAAGAAGTGATGAGTGTGTGAAAACTTGCTAAACAAAATCTCTATATGCTTTGCATAGCTCTTCATTAAGAAAAACAAAATTAAAGAGTAATAAAAACTAACTCCCACAATATTCTTGAAAATCTCCCTTCAATTTAGGAGCCATTGAAAGTGTATAATGGATGTTGCAGGCACTTAGTATCATGTTTGTTCTCACACTTCCTTATTCAGACCTTACAGATATGCGGTTCTTGTCCCTTTTTGTGAAGGCCTGGCAGAAGGTCCTCAAAGTTTTACTTTTATAATCATTTAAACCCTATACTTTGTCCTTAAAAACAGTAATTCAGCTTCAGGCTAATATCAACAACAGGTGCTAATCATTCTGTCTTAAACTAGTTTACATTACTTAAACTTCTTGTAATAGTCAAAAGAAGATATCTCATATCTTCTCATGTCTTGCGGTATTTTAAAATCAAAACATCCTATTGGGATTGTAGGCATGCTAGGTAGGTACTCTAACACTGAGCTTCACCCCTAGCCCAGATTTTGACTATTTTAGTAGGAGAAGCAGTAAAGAAGAGAAGCGAGAGTACCTCATAGAGAACTCAGGCTCAAATTGAAAGCCAGGAGTTCATTTGTTGTATACAGCTATACTCTGCCCACAGCATAGGCAAAAACAAAACAACCAAACAAACAAACAAACAAACAAAAAAACATTGTGTTGTCCAAGTCCAAGCCAGTTAACCACCGTAGGGCACTACAACCAACCAGAGGAATTTTAGTCATGTTTGTTACTTGGACTAGTTAGGAATCTGGACCAGGGTTGGAGATCATTATTCTGTTGCATTTATTGGCACAACTAAAGGATAGTGAGGTTGACAAGTGATTATACTATATCTTTTACTTTTAATAATATGTATTTCAAAACACTATAAATAAATGCACGTGGCTTATCATTTGGTTAATAAAATTAATGTTTTGAACATTCACATGCTATATAAGGCATTATTCCACCTTCAAAATACAGAATTGCAACTGGCTAAATATTTTTTTAAACTTTTATTTTCAGGAGCTAGAATACATTGCCACTCTGTAAAAGTCATTTATTCACAGTTTAGAACTTCCATATTTAGTGTTAAGTGTTTCTTCTTATCCTCCTGCTTCTCCTAGAAGTAAAAGATTAATCACTGACTTGACTCCAGTTTAATTTTTCAGTACTTTGATTTTAAGATTCTTAAACTGTGAAGCTAAGCAAATTTTTAAAAATTATAATTATACAGGCTATGTTTTATTTGTCCTAAAAATGCAAATACCAGTGAAATAAAACATGAATATAGTTTAGTATCAAAATATATTCCACTACCTAAAAGAGAGGAAGAAATGATAAAGAAAAAATGGTAGGAGAGAAAACAAAAAAATAGATGGAAGAAAGAGAAATGTATTATTTTCCAAGTAAATTATGGCAATAATTTGCTAACTAGTATTCAGTTCTCAGTACATTTATTGCCAAGTTCACCTTATATTCAAAAGCCAAATTTGTCTTCCTAAACATGCAGTATTTTTGTAATTCTGTAAAAAATAATTACAGAATTCTTTGAAGATAGTTAAACCTTCTTTGAAGATAGTTAAATACAGATCTCTACTATGTTGCCCACTAGTACCTACCCAAACATAACTTGTACCACCCATGCACCAGTCTTCCAACCAGTCAGAATCGTACCCACCAAGCATTGTTCTTACTTAATTTTACTACCCTTATTTATGAGGGTTGCTGCCTTGCCATTAACTTTTGAAAGCTTACTTTTTCAAGCTTTCCACTCAAAACAGTAAATCATGTATTCTCACTTCCCAGAGTCACAATGAACTAAATATTCTGTTCCAAAGTTTCTAGCATTTAATGCTGTACTCTGCTGAATTATTCTACTATTGTTATGTTTCATGAATTCACTCTTTCAGAAAATGTAGATGGAATGCTTCTCACAGGCAAGGTGCCATCTGTCTTGCTGTTAAAACAGTGACTTGTGGATGAGGAGCCATTCCCCCAATTTGAAAAGGCATGGGTGGTGATAGTGTGAATTGTCATAGTGACTTAAACATGGGACTGATTTTTAGTGCATTGTGGTACAGATAATGATTATCATGCTAGTGGTGTGGGAAACTTCTTATGTGAAGTTCTCTCCAAAAATGTGGTCAAGATCCCAAATCAATCAGACGTACTTCATAGCCCAAAGGGTTTATACATTCAAAGGTAAGATGGCATGAGTGTTATGAATAAAAGTGTTTTATTCCAACATATGAACTAACTAGTGTCATAATTGTGTTGGTCATTTTCTATTATTCCCTTGTGGTGCCAATTACTACATGGTAAATACTATGTAAACACTTACTGACTTGAACCATGTGAATAAAACCATGAAAAGTCAATGTACAATATATCATTCACAGGAGGAATGGTTCTATTGATAATCATGTCATCCTCACTGCATTTAGAAATCAATGAAGAAGACAAAGTCGTGGAGGCAGAACCTGTTAGCTCATCCAATAGGGCAGTTGAGAAATTCTGAGAAGCAACTTCTGACACTAAGTAGCAGGGAGAAGGGAACAAGAAGGTTTTGAAAAGTGTTAGAGGCTGCAACCCCTTTTCTTAAATCATGAGTTTACTATGGAACATTTTACCCTACACAGATATGAATAGCTACAGATTTACTTTCTTTGTTCATATCCTCTTCCTTACTATAACAATCATAAACTTCATACATTGCAGAAGAAAAATTTACTCAGCTCATCTACACAATATTATTGCTTTGTTTACAACCAGATTTTATTCATCTGTACCTCTTGTTGGACTGCAAGTTTAAAAATGACAAATAGTTTTCACTATACATATCAACAGTGAAAAAACACATGCATCCACATCTAAGAATACTGCTTTGGATGTATTGTGTACATTCTGAACAGAACATAACCTTTTTGCATTTGTCCTTACAACAGCACTCTGAGATAGGCATCATCATCCCACTTTATACCTGCAGAAACCATGGCCCCTAGAGACAAAGTAACTTGCCAGAAGTCACATAGCTTGTGTCAAGTGCTAGAATAGAAACCAGAGCTCTTGCCTCCCTAGACAATATATTACTTTATTGCTTCAGAGACAGAAAGAGTCTTTCAGGTGAGGCAACAAATCTACATATCATGCAAGATGCTGTACTTCTTGAATTTGTTTGGTTTGGCAGAATTTTCTGTTACACTTCTCTTCTTTAACTGTACACTAGAGAAGGTAAGAGACAAAAAGTTGTAATTTGCAAAAGTTGGCATCAGTCTGTACTACTCAATAAATTCTTAGTAAGTAATTTGAGTTTTCTATAAAGAAGTCTGAGACAGTCTCAAGTCTGCAGTTCCCAGGGGAAATAAGGAAAAATTGGATCTAAGATCATGGTAGGATTATAGCAGACTGAAAAACTAATCCAAGTTCAACAGGGCTGTTGGATTTTTTAATAAACAATAAAGATCTTGTTACATGCAATGGAGTGCTTTTGTATAGAACACAAAAAAGTTGACCTAATTAAATTTTCACTCACATATTACTAATGCTACTTTTATAAATCCTTAAAAATTAGTTATATAAAAGTTAACTTCAGAGATATCACCTGAATTAACACAAAGTCTAAGTTAATTAGTTTTTTCTAAAAGGAAAAGTAGTTATCTTGGAAAACTGGGCATTAAATTTGTAGCATACTATCTTGGGTAAAATCCTTAATTCCTTTTAGTTCACCATAAGGAAACCACCAATTTTACACCATGATTTATCACTTCAAATAGATTATGGTCTCTTTAATAGTAAGGAGAATTCTGGACAGACCTATCATTATGAGAAATGATGATAATGCATGAAGAGTAATTACATACTGCCTGACATATGATATGTGATAAAAAATATAAAATTCTTTATTAATATTTTGATTATCTATAATACAAGCAAAATATCCTATAATGGCAGGTGGTTAATGCTTACAAACACTACTATTTGGCTTTTAATTTTCAGATAAATACATCACTCCAAATTCTTAATTAACATAAACAACTGATACTTACTAGAAGTGCACATATCTGCATTAGGAGAATCAAAAAGAGAACATGGGTAGCACAAATGCCAGTGCTGATCTTCAACACTAATGACTCAAAACCTCCAGATTTCTTCATAGAACAGATAAACGCATCACATGTACTTTAAGTCTTAAATAGGTTCAACACAACTAGTGGGAAAAAATTTCAACCTAATTATGCTAGTAAATACAGCAGATCTTTGCAATTCATGGAATTAACATTTTCAATTCCCATTGTTAAGTGCCTCTGTGAGTCCATGAGCTGTAGCAATTTACAACATTGCTGACATCTGAATTTGCATCATTGTGTGAAAAGTTTAGTATACTGGTGTTGGGATCACTGATGAGTGACCTAGTCAATTGTCCAATTGTTTGGTGAACTTTTGGCTTCGCTAAATCTCTGTTCCTTCCAAGACTTAGTGGGATGCATACAGCAACTCTTCTAAGTGGTAACAGTTAACTTTATTTCTATGCAAAAAAATGGCCCGGAAAAGAAAAACAACTGCTAGTGCTAATGCTGGTAGTGGAAAGAAAGTGCTATTTCTTAGCCAGAATATGGCTTTATAAATGACTTTAGTCTTGCATTTATAGAATCATTAATGGTCTGAAAAGAGTCTGTTAAATTTTTCAGTTACACCTTACTGCATTTTATGAGGGAAATTATATGCCAGAGTGATATTTAAGGATGTGGGGAGTCAAGAAGGTGTCAGGCCTATCCCTATGAATGGAGCTGTGCTGTCCTCCAATTATGGTGCTCCATTAGAAATGAGAGCATGTCATTCTCAGTGGACAAGTTCATAAAAAAAACACTGCAGGAACTACTCTGTATCTCTCAGGCTGCTTAGGAAACTGAGGGTTAGCTATCTCATTACAAGGACAATCTAATCATTATTAAAATTTTACAGAAACAATTAAAATGCATGGTCTGTTTAACAAAAAGTAAATCCTTATTATTAATTGACATTTCATAAATGGATATGCTTTTAAGTTTAACTAAATAAATGTAAATGTATTCTTTAAGTCATCGAAACATTATGTAGCAGTTGGCACTTAGTCAAAATTTTCTATTTTTACCTGATGAATCTTAGAATGTAATTTATGCTTGTTAATAATTTTGCTATATTTGTCTTAAAGATTCATTTGTTGAAAGCTCAAGCATGGTATTTTTTTAAGACAGGGTCTCCCTCTGTAGTTAAGGCTGAACTTTGACTCATTGTGTAGCCCAGGCTAGCCTTGAACTCAAAATGATCCTCCTGCATCACCCTCCTGAGTGCTGGGATGATGGTGTGAGATACCATGTTTGGCTAGCATGATAATTTTTTAAAGAATTATTTTCACCTAAAATGCAGAATCATGGTTTGCAACATATTTTTGATGATTTTTAACAGCTGATAATTAAAAACACATTCAAGTTTGAAACGCTTATGAGTCAAATTACAAAAATAAAAGAATTATAAAAGGGATATAAAGATGATGTAAGCTACAATATGGGGTGTTGGACTCAGTATATTTGTTGTCAGATGTATTACAATATCCTCCAAAATTTAGAGTATAAATGATACTATTCCAAATGGCTAATAGCTTTATGAACATTGATGATTTCTCAATGACTGAGAAACAAAGGATAGGAACCTTTTTGGCAACCTATGGGATAAAATAATCTTTATTTCTTCCAGCACATCAATACTGCTAAACATGGCAATTTATTTTCCTTTTCAAAGAAGCATCAGACTTCCACTATGTGAGAAATTATTTTATTTAAACACAAAGGTGAATGCTTAAAATGGTGGTTTATTCTAGACTTCTGATTTTTTTACAAACAATTTAAGTATTTTGATTCCTGTTCACACCATTCAGAAATTAAGGATACAAGAGTAGGGAGTAGTCAAAAGAAGAGCTTAATTATAATTCTGTACTAGTCTACTAAATAATAGATTATAATTTCCATCATTTGCTATGCATACAGTAATCCTTTCATCAGTCTTTACACACAATTCCTTTTTTAAATTAATCATATATATGTATATATAATGTGAAACATTATATAGAAAATGATATTTGATTTAATGAGCTTTATTCACTAACCCATTAATTATTTCTGTACATAATAAGTAAACACCTGCTATGTAAAATGTCAAGTTTGCACTCTGATCTCCCTGGATCCAGTATTTGGTTTCTGCTTGAAAGAACACTTTTTTTCCTCTAAACAGGTTTTGATTCTCACTAATGTCCCATATCTTCCCAAAGAAACTGCCACCCAGAGAACCTGGCACAAAACCACCTCATAGTTGACATTGAAAATAAGCAAAACATAACAATTTTAAAGTGTTTTGTAACTCTGAGCCATCCCAACTGTAAGGAAAATCACACTGTAGAACCATAGAATTTAACTCAGACTGTAACTTCTTACTACACATCACTGCACCTTCTTGTGAACCCCAGTGATACTCTTACAGGCCATGTTTACCGCTTTTTTGTTTAGTTTTGTTTTATGTTCTGAACCTATTTTAGGGTACAGTAGATATTACCTGTCAAGGAGTTTTATATGCTGTGGTTCCAAAATGATTCTGTAATTTCAAGCAATGCTCCTGATTTCCTCTATTTGTGCCCAGTAAGCAAATCCTTTCTCTCCTTGGCATATTTTTTCTTCAACTGCTTATAGACAATTCTCATGTTTATCATTAGTCACCATTTAGCCACCTTGCATGTAATTAATTCTTTTAATCTTTCCTCATGAATAAAACTCTCTACACTGATGGGATATGCTCAGTACTATGCACTATTATTTCCCTGATTTCCCCCAGATATACTTTATAAGGGCTATGTATTCCACATGCCATTCTAAAAGAATCAAGTGGGAAAGAACTTTTCATCTCCTTCGTGTTGGCATGTAGAACTGTACTCTCTTAGGTGTACTTCTGCAAGACTTGTAATCATTATTCCAGGGCAGCAAGACAGCCAGTAAAACCATAAGGCTTGGAGACAACATATTGTACCTACTTAAAATTGTTCTTTTTGACATATAATTGTGCACATACATGGGGTGCACCATGATAATTTGATACATGCATAATATGTGTAATATCAAGTCAAGGTAAAACCTATAATAAATTGTTGTAAAGTGTAGTGTACCTACTGTGTTATAGAGCAGTTAGAACTTATTTCTGCTATGTAGCAATATTTTTTTGCCCATTATCCAATTTTTTACTATCCTCATTTTCCCTGCCTTTCAGAGCCTCTACTAATTACTATTCTACTCTCTTTTCTAAGAGATCAATTTTTAAGCTTTAATATAGGAGTAAGAATATGTAATATTTGCCTTTTCTTGCCAGATTTATTTCAATTCACATAATATCTTCCATTTCCATCCATGTTGCCATTAATAACAAGACTTTACTCTTCTTATCCATTGTTAACTTTTACCCAACCATACGTGTTTCACATTTTCCCTTTAGTTCATACAGGCACTCTAGTAGTAGCTCTGCGAGCAGTTCTTAATCTCTTTATGTGTTTTAACACATAGATTTCTAGATATGAAATAGATTTATTTGAATACTTAAGGGATGCTTCTATGCTGTTTTGGAATTGGTCTTCCTTTGTTTTCCTTCTTTCCTTCTCTATTTGGTATTTCCTAGTGGTCAAACTCTTTCACCAGCCGCTTAAATGTCTGTGACCTGCCAAATTACTTAGAATCTCTGTGTCCCAATTTAATTATCTGCAAAATGGGAATAATAACAGTGCCAAAATTTTCTGATGTATTTTAAAAATCAAATTGGTCAGTATAATAAAGCACTCATAGAACATGAATAATAAGGAAGGACATATATATTTCCTTCATAAAACACTTTATTGTTCATTAAGCTGTTTATTAGGCTATTATATATGCATAGAATATCCACTGTTTAAGCTTGTACCTCTACTATAATTTTAATTTATACTTACCTACATATAGCTAATGGATACTTTTACTGGCAAAGAAATAGACCTGAGGATCAATGGAACAGATTAGAAGATGCAAGCACAACTACAAAGAAACTCAGCCCCCTGATATTTGACAAAAGGGCTAAATATGTCCACTGGAAGGATAGTCTCTTTAATAAGTGGTGATGGAAAAATTGGCTCTCTACATGCTGAAAACTGAAACTAGATCCATGCATATCACCATGCACAAAACTAAAGTCTAAATGGATCAAAGAAGTCTTGGAGACATAGGGGTAGGCAGAGAATTCATGAACAAAATGCAAACTGCAGGGGAAACACTTCAAAGAATCAACAAATGGGATCTCACATTATTGAAAAGTTTCTGCACTTCAAAGGAAATCACCAACAGAGTGAAAAGAAAACCAACAGAGTGGGAAAGAATTTTAGCCAACAACACCTCAGACAAAGGATTTGTGTCCAGAATATATAAAGAATTGAAAAACATCAAGCCCCCCAAATTCAAAGACCCTCTCCAAAAATGGGCATCTGAGATGAATACAGTTCTCAGAGAACGATATACAAATGGCAAATAAATACATGAAGAAACGTTCGCCATCTCTGGTCATTCGAGAAATGCAAATTAAAACAGCACTGAGATTCCACCTTACTCCAGAAAGAATAGCTGCCATCAAGAAATCAACTGATAACAAATGTTGGCGAGGCTGAGGGGAAAAAGGAACACTGCTCCACTGTTGGTGGGAATGTAGACTGGAGCAAACATTATGGAAATCCACAAGGAGCATTCTCAGAAGACTAGGATTGGAAGTTCCATTCAATCCAGCTATCCCCCTCCTGGGTATTTTCCCAAAGAACTGGAACATTCATATCACAGTGATATATGTGCACCCATGTTCATATCTGCACAATTTGTGATAGCTAAATCCTGGAAATGACCAAGATGCCCATCAACTTCAGACTGGATGAAAAAGATGTGGCATTTTTATACAATGGAATATTACTCAGCTATAAAAAGGATGGTCTTGAGGCCTTTATAGGCAAATGGAGACAACTTGAGACTATCCTCATTAGTGAAAGAAATAAGAATCATATTTATAAATATCATATTGTGTATCTAGTATAAAAAACAAATAAGAAATACAAGTGTAATAAAACCAAAATGTGTAATTGCTATTGTAAAAAAGAGAGGAAAAAAAAGTACTCTAAGGGATATAACTGCATGTAAGTTTGAGTGTGTAAAATAGATGACCATATTGCTGAATCTTTGTTGGATCTTTGAGCAAAACTGTTTGTAGTCTGACTGTTTGAATATTTACTATGTACCCTTTAACTTTGTAACTTGAACAACTACATCCAGGATGACAGTAGGTAATTTATAAATTACTGATTTCTTAGTGTGGCTTTTTCTCATTCTCCTTTTTCTTTCTTTCTTTTAGAATCCTGTATTGTTGCTACCCTTTTTTCTGTTTTTTTCTTCTATTTAAATAAAATTTTAAAAATGTATAATTGCTATTGTAAAAAAAGAGGAAATAGGAAGCGCTATAAAAGATATAGCTGCATGTATGTTTAGATGTGTGGGATAGATGACCATATTTCTAGGTTCTTATTGGATTGTTGAACAGATCTGTTTGCATTCTCAATGCTTTGGTGTCCACTTTGTGTGTTTTAATACTGTAACTTGAATAACTATTTCTAAAAGAACAATATGTAATATATCAACTAGTGATTTCTTACTGTTTATCTTCTTTGCTTGAAATTCTGTAATATTTCTACCTTTTTCCTGTTTTTTTTCTCTTTAAATAAAAAATGTATAATTGCTATTGTAAAAAAGAGAAAATAGGAAGTACTATAAAAGATACAACTACATGTATATTTATGTGTGTAGGATTGTTACCCATATTAGTTCTTGTTTGATTGTTGAACAGGTCTGTTGGCAGTCTCACTGCTTGAGTGTTCATTTTGTGTGCTTTAATTTTGCAACTTGAACAACTATTTCTAAAAAAGCAATATGTAATTTATCAGCTAGTGATTTCTTACTGTTTATTTTTTTTAATTCTGTAATATTTCTCTCCTTTTTCTGTTTTATCCCTTTAAATAAAAAATTTTAAAAAATAGCTATAGTTGACCTAGACCTCTGCTCTACTATTGAATATTGGAATAGAAGAAGCTGGTATGAATTTAGTAATTCATCAGTGAAAGGTCACTGCTAGGAAGACTAGTAGCAACAGGCTTACAGAACTGCATTCACAGTACTATGGCTTAATAGTCCACAGTACTAAGCTATAGAAATTTTGATAGCATATATTTAGACAGTGTTTTGCCATTGAAAAAGACCAAGTTCATGTCAAAGAAAACAACAACTCACAGAATTCAAACTATGCCTCTGAAGTCACAGGTAGGTACTAACCAAGACAAGGAGGATAATAACCAAATTATCTTTTCCAGTAAACCTATTTATTACACCTATATCCCTAAATTTCAGTTATACACTTATGAATACATCCTGATAGCACCTCTTATATTCCACTTCCCCATGACTATTCAACTGGCTTTATTGCCAAGCTCCTGTTAGTTTTATATTTGGCATGTGTAGATTACAGATGAAAATATATTTTCCTCCAAAAAGGTAAAGTCTTCAGTGCTCTGTGTTTTTAGGCTACTGATTTTAGGCTAGTAATCAAAACACTAGGAACTTTCAGACACTATGCAGGAAAGATAGGGAGATAGCTGTGCAGCAAATAGATCTTGTGGCATCTCTAAAATACAACAACTTAAAAGGCAAATGCTTCCCTCACCTCTGTGGCTGTACCCCAAATCATGAATCAATTGTGTTCATCCACCACCAGTAAATAATCAACTCACTTTCTAATTAATTTGCTTATAATTATCTATTTAGACCATAAATTAAGTTTCCAATAAATAATGAAACAAACATACGTAAACTTAGGCCTATAGTATTTATGTGTATAAACAGCCTCAGAAACAATGAAGACAATTCTATGTTATTTAGTGACCCATCCAGACAAAAGAATTATGTGCCTTAAATTATAATTTATTTATATCACAAATTTAAAAATAAATCAGGCTGGGGATTTAGCTCAGTGGCTTAAGCACCTGCCTGGCAAGCACGAGGTTGTGAGTTTGATCCCCAGTACCAAAATAATAATAATAATAATAATAAAAATAAATCAGTACTTTGGTCCTAGTTTTTTTATTTTTCATGTTACAGAAGGCCATCTGTTTAGAAGGCATTTATCAAAATACTGAGCCTTCCATTAGCATTGATCAGATAAAATGTATTTCTTGGTAATTCCTGCTTAATTGCCATAAAATGTACTACTGTTGATTTAAATAATTGTAACTAAATTTCTCCAAACACATTGCATAAAGACATATCAGATTGTCACATCACTATCAAAGTTTAATTGATCTAATTTATATCTCATCTTATCAAACTGTGCATTACAATTCTGCTTTTCTGTGACCAAATGATTGCAGTCTTGTCACTTGTGATTATACATGCCATTAATAGATGAAAACTCTTCCAATATCAAAGGGTTGTGGTTTCTGAGAAATTTCCCTCTCCTTTACTAATCAACTACTAAATTATTTAGTGGTATGTTCTGCACTCAGGAGATTTACCTTGAAGCTTAATCCTTAGGGCACCTCGCTTGCATAGGCCCCTTGTAAATATTCACTTTCATACCTCTTGTAAATATTCACTTTTATACCAAATTTGTGATCTTGTATTCTTTCTTAAAGAGGATCTCTCAAATTGAGTAAACCTGATGTCCTAACAAATCTGGACTCTCATCTGTCTTTACATCTTCTAGAAAGAGGTTTTAAGAAAGAAAAGCTATAGAAATTTAGGACAAAAAATCAAATAATAGGAAGTTTATGGAAGTTAAAATGATGAAATGTCATGATATGATATTTATTTATTTGCCTCATGATCACTACCTCCGTAACATTTAAATTGAAGTTCCCACAAACAGGGAAATTGAAAAATCCTATCTGTTGCAAAAACATTATTTATAAGGTTAATGTAGGCAACTCTCATCAGTTACAGTACTGCAAAACATCTCTTGATATAATGTTATGCCATCAAATGTCCTCCCTGTAAAATAACATATTCTGATAAGTAAGATTCCACTTGAATGGGGCCCCTTGTTTCACCTCGTAGAAAGGGTACTGTTTGAATTCACTGATTACATCTATTTTGCTATATACAACATCCTTTGCTTTTAAAAATCTGAGCCAAAGGAAAAAACAATTGATACTATTCATCATTTGGAACTCTGCAATAAAATTTAGGCTCATGACCTCAGTAAACTGGTTTTCACCAGATATTGCTATTTGTTTTCAGAAACTAATCTTCTAGAGTTGGGAGAATCTGACCTGCAATTCATTTCCTTTTCTATTAAAGGCCACTTTACTTGGATATTGTTTTAATGTCAATTGGGAATCATTAAAAAAGAATTGCCAATAACACAACACCTTTAGCTATTCTTCGTACTCAGCTGTATTTCAGAGATGCTGTTAGTCACATTTTTTTTTTTTTGCAGTACCAGGGATTGAACTCACGACCTTGCACTTGCCAGGCAGGTGCTTATGCCACTGAGCTAAATCCCCAGGCCCAATGCTCTTAGTCATACTAGTAGGTCTTGTCACAAGGGCTCTGTTTTAGGATCATTCTTTCCCCTTCCCTTTGGCTTATTTTCCTCATGGTCATCATTTCACTACTTAGTACTATTGTAATGTTACTATGTTGGGTCTTATGCATATTTTCCAGAATAGAAAAAGTTCCAAAGTTAACAAAAAAGTAAATCCACTGAATGAATAGAAGCTTGAATTAGGAATCATAATATTTGACTTTTGTCATTTTCTTCAAAAAATAACTCTAAGACTGTGAACTCATTTCAAACCCCATAGCCTTCCTAAGCTTACACAGCACTGACAATGAGCAGATAAGGTGAATCCTAATAAGCTCACTTTCACATTGAAATTTCATGTCAAATATGATTGAAAGAAAGGACTCTGTAACAAAATAAAACAATCCAAAGTTGAATTAAAAAATAGATATGACCACAATGATACTTTCCAAGTCTACTATGCTAGATTACATAAATCTTTAAAAACTTAAATATTTTATAATCTTTCTACCTACTAAGCATAAATGTGAGTATATATGCTTTTAACATTTGTACAGTCCTTAACCAATTGTATAACCAAATAGATGGGGATTTCAGGTACTAGTGTAAGACAGAAGGAGAAACTATTTAGCATGTAGACTTGTGGCACCTCTTTAAATGGTACTACCCACTACATCAGATATTTCTCTAGCTTATTGATGCCAAGGATAACTGAAAGAAGCATTAACAAGTTAAAGAGTTGGAAACATACAATTTAAAAAAAAAACCTGAAAAAGGATATAATCCCAAGGATAAAATCTAGTTAAGCTTATATAAATACAGCAGGTCAAGTACTATATGTGTGCTGTGATGACAGTGAAGATTACATTATTCATTGTACTTTTCGCTGAATGATAGAACCTCTTATATCTGGCTATTTCCTATACTTAATTTAATGGGCACTTTTAATTCAACAGCCTTAAGTATGACTTCAGTGCTCTTAGAGAAAAAAACTACTTGAAAACTGAGGATGTTCATTAATTTTTCTTCTGCACATAATTAGAATTTAAGTTAAAAAACAGCAATATACATTGAAGTGAATGCCAGAAATGAGCTACTTCCAGATGTTTAATTTGAGTTTAGGAAGCCAGTAAAATAAGTAACTTTAGTCTTCGTGCATTTGTTTTTATTTTATAGAGTCTCTATTTCTATATCCCTCCCCGTGTTTATCTTTGCAAGTGATATCTGTAATTTTACATAATTGAATCTACTTAATCTGGCTTAGTTGAACCTACCATTGTATGATCTTTGGGCTTTCTTTTCTCTCTCATTCCTGAACCATACCAAAATGTACTTCCAAACTGCTAATCTGCTCTCAAATGAGAAACCTAATATCGACATAAGTAAACTAATCACAAAATATGTTAATACAAATAATTTTACTTTTGGTCTTTTAGAACATTAATACCTTACCTAAGAAGTGACTTCAGGAACAACGATGGGGTAGTTAGAAGCTATTTGTGAAGGTCACAGATGTCAAATCCTCTTTTTCATAATACACTGTATACAGAGAGATGTTGAAAAAAATAGAATTTACCCATTTAGTAGGGGACAGCATTGGGCAAGGCATAGAGAGTGAGATGTGACAAAGTTCAAGGGCTACATTAGACACCAAAAAATTTTCAAATATCTGGATGGATGATAAGGTTCCAAAAGTCACATTCAGGACTAGAATTTAAAAGCAGTTGATCAGTGCACTGTGTAACATAGAGCATTTACCAATAAGAAAATCACATCTGTATAGAAAGATTAGGAACAGGTTACTGTGACCTTTGCAGATAACCAGTTATCTGTCAAATTACAGGGATATACATATTATAAAATCATCAAATTCTATGGACTCTTTCTTTAAAACAATTTAAAATAGAAATGTTCCATTTAACCTAAGTATTTCTCATGAATAATCACAATAGAGACTATGTAAATTCCTGACTGCAGCATATTGTCAGCCTAAAAATCGTCACATCCTTCTATTAAATTCAAGTCCTACACAGAGATATTCTTCTATGAATAACAAATAAACCATATGTGAGAGTGAAGAGCTAACATACTGGCCAAAGGTGGTACTTTGGTGAATAATTTCACATTTGTTAGAAGATATGACAATTTCTTTTTATAGTGTAAACACTATGCAAGCATTCCACTAGTAATTCATTTCTTAATGGTTATCTCTTTGATTTCTTTCTGTAATATAATTCAGAATAGTAACTAATATCCTACTAAGTCACAAAGCTATAAAATGGAATGTAGCTTAATTTTACTGACTGAAAGTAAACTATATGATAAATAGTCAAAATATATGGTGATTGTTTAATTTTAAAATATTACACTAAAAGACACATGGCTATAAATTTCCCTCAGAATACTCTCCTTTGCTTCAAAAATACTTATCATCATTGCCACCTGTTCTTGCTGCTTTTCGAAGCCCCCTATCCCAGGTGTGTTTGCAAGGTGTAATGAAAAATATGGCGAATGCTGCACTGCTGTCAAGTGCAATCCAATAGAATCTCAGGTGGAAAAAAAAATATGGTGTTTCCTCATGGCCTCATTCATTGGATCTGGCACTGTGCCACTTCAGGCTCTTCCCTAAAGTCAAAATGATGGTGAAAGGTTAAAGCTTTGAATCAGTTCAGGACAGCTAGACAGCCATAGCTACACAGCTCAAAATTCTCATGGAAGAAGATGTCTAGAACCCTTTTAGAAAGTGGCAAGAATGTTGGGCTAAGTGTGTTTGAAGTGAGAGGTAATATTTTGAAATTAATGACAGTCTCTTTTACTGAATTTTTTTAAAGTTAAACAATTGCCATGATTTTCAATCAAACTGTGTGTGAAACTGGGTGGGTCAGTCCATGATGATCTGTTTCTCCTTCAACCCTAAACATGTTACTACTATGACTGTAGCTCATCTGCATTAAATGCTAGGAAAATTGTGAAATCTAAAGTTAGGACTCAGAAAAGCTGCATCTTAATTATTCTGCCAATTAGGCATAGTTTTCTCCCACTGTATTTTTAGTCAAGGACACTCATGAAATGAAACTCTTTCCATAACTTCCGTCAAAAATTCTGCAGTATGCTGGGCATGGTGGCACAAGCTCTAATCCCAGCACTCAGAAGGCTGAGGCAGGAGGATCACTGAGTTTTAGGGCAGCCTGGACTACATAGTGAACTCAAGGTCAGACTGGATTATACAGTAAGATTTTCCTCAAGCAAACAAACAAAACAAAAACCCCCTGCAGTCTATTGGGCTGTAGTAGTTACATTAGACATAAGGTACTTTGTGGGGGGGGGTCACTAAAAATGGAAATATTGCTAGTGAGAAGGAAAATATTCTTGATTCCTATACTGTTTTTGTCAATAGCTATAAAATTCTTAGTTGCTCTTTGCTACTTGTTCTCTCCTATGTAATTCTGCATGCATTGGTCAAACCCTAGTAATAATCAGACCAAGTCTGGGGTATATTCCTCCAATAAGCTAGTTTTTGTTTCTCTGTTCCAAGCTTACAGAAGAAAACCTAACTCCAATCAGTACCAAAAAAAATGTGAGCCACAGATCACAGAGGAACTGGAAAGATCATTTGCATTTTTAAACAACTAAAGGGACATGCTCTGCTGACTGTGGGTCATTAGGGTCTTCTCCTTTTACCTTTAAACCCTTTCATGCCGCCAAAGGAGCGAACTTCATTTGCTAAAAGACAAACAACTGAGAAAGTCAAGTGGAGAACTCTACAGCAGACAACAGCTTCACTCACCCAAGTGTGTGTGCATTGGAGGATGGGAATACATTTTTTGAGGCTTATTAACAAGGAAACTCCATTTATTAGAAATATTCAAAGATAAAATATACACATCTATGGGAGCAATTCAGTACTGAATATTTTAAAAAGCAGTGATGCTTTTCATTCTCTCCACAAAGTTTCCTATCAGTAGATATTCATGATATTTATATGCTTCTCCAGGACATAAACTGACTTAGATAGAAAGGGATTTGAAATAGAATTTGAGAGAGAGAACTTTGTTGCTTTTAGAATCAGGTTTTAGAAATATTTAAAAATAAATAGTAGGAAGCTGAATTATTAATATTTCAGTGATCTGCCATGCTTTGCAGTTAAACAGCACAACATGGGTTATTAAGGTTTATATACAATATTAATATTGTATATAATGTTGTTCCCACTTTTAGTTCAGAATTGACAAGCTGCAAATGTCACTACAAGTAATAAATATTAGTTACAATTTAATACCGGGCTAAGAGAGTTCACTATAAATCATTTTTAGGGACCCCAGCTGCTTGTATTATGCTACCCATAAAAATAAATCATCAAAGAAAATTGTTAAGGAAATATGATGTTGTGAAACATCTGAGCAGATAAAAGGAGAAAGCACTAATTTTAAATACAAACAATATAAAATTTACCAGCATATGTCAGAAATTAGTGGTAATTAACACTTAAAAATATTATTATATGCAGTATGAGTGAGTGGTTTCACAGAGAAAGGCTCTGAGAAAGGTTTTTTCCTACACATTCTGCAAGATATATATATATATATATATATATATATATATATATATATATATATCCTCTCCTCTCTTAAGGAGTAACTTGCTTGGCACATACTCAAGTACAGTCACATTCATTAATTCAAAGGTGACTTTCTAAACCCAAGTCCAATTCAGAAACTCCCTTTTTATGTTTTTGTTATACTTAATGAGGAATTTAATCTCCACCTTTTAATTTTTAGGTTAATTGTAACCCAGGGGACACTAGTTACCTTTTGACACTCCTTCAAATTACTTGTTAACTGGAAGACATACACTCAAACTGAAGTCAAGAAGGTCAGAAGGAAAAGCAGTAGCTTCAGGACAGTGAGGGTAGGAAAGGTTTCTAGCAAATCCACTTAGCAAAACCATTTAGCTAGAGGGCATTGTGTCATTTTTAAAGGAAAAAAGTACCTGGCAATTTTTGCAATGTTTCCCAGAAATAAAATATATTTTCTTCAGTCAAGATTTTCCCTTTCTGTGGTAGGTTCAATCCCGCAGTAAAACAATGCAGGTAATATGAAAAACAGGGCAAATCAAAACCCATAGTATTCTCTCTTTGCCTTTAGGAGGTAATTGAAATGATATCGGGTTCTCTTTTCTAACAACAGATGTTTCCAACATCTTAAAGGAAATCTTATCACCTCATAATTCCTTGGTTCTGCCTATGCTGGATAACAGAGTTTGAAGAGACAATTCAGTGATGCAAATGGTTACTGGTGGCAATATCATCCTAGCACCATAAGGGCAGTTTAGGGATTGTTTAGGGCTCTGGAGATGAAGAAGTAGTGAAGTGACAACTAAAGAATTCTAGATTCCAGCCCATGCTGCAATCCCAGCTACCCACTGACTGAGGCAAGATCGCAACCAGGGTAATTTAGGAAAAAATACAAAAAAAGATGCAAAATGTAGCTCAGTGGTTGGTCAGTCCTGGGTTCAATCCCCAGAACAAAAAAAAGTAGGTTTTAAAAAATACTTTTACAGAACGATACTTCATACACAATTCGCCTATGTAAGTTTGTTTTTTAAAGATAATTGAAATATTCTAAAATCGATTGATGGTTTGACATATCTGTAAATTTACCAAAAATCAATGAATGTGTTCATTTAAATGAGTGAATTATACACTATGGTAATTAAATCAATAATGATGTTATAAAGTTATAGGCAAGAAATAAATGGTTACCTCAATTCTAAATTCTAGTATTTGGACATTTAACCTTTGGGAAATTTGGCAAAATTATAAGTAAACTGAGTAAAATTATTAACCTTCAATGTTGCATCTGTAAAATGGATGAATAATGGCACCTATGCATAAATAGTTGTTGTGAACATTGAATAATACCATGCATGCAAAACTGTTATGTCCAATCCCTAAAATCCAACAGGTGTTCAACATTGGCTATTTCTCTATTTCTTAAAAAAACCCAACTTTAGTGATACATAATTCACATATCATAAAATTATCCCTTTTGAAATATACAATCCAATAGTATCTAAGTAAATTCACAGAATTGTGGGGCTGTCACAAGGATCAAATTATAGAATATTCGTATCACAGCAAAAAGAAACCCTATATTTATTAGCAGTCAATCCTACACATGCTCACCCCACATAGTTTCCACATAGCCCAGAAAGACCATTCATGTTTATATACTCAATTAAATACATATGTCCATACACAAATTTGCACTCAAGTATTCATAGGGGTATTATTTAGAAAAGCCAAGGAGTAGAAATCCACGAAATATCTGTACAAACTGTTTAACTTTTTGTTTGCGAGGAACTGTCAAGCTTTTTTCCACAGTTTCGAAAGCACTATACATTTTCACCAACAATGGACTAGGGCTCCAGTTTCACCACATCCTCACCAACATTTGCTGTTGTCTCTCTTTTTTATTTTAGCATCTTCGTCTGTGTGTCATAATATCCCCCCATGATTTTGATTTGCATTTTCTTTAAGGCTAACAATACCAAGCCTCTCCTCATGTCCTTTTGGTCATTTACATATCTTCTTTACAGATTTCTTGCCCATTTTATGTCATATGTACTTTCTCATTATTGGCTTCAAAGTGTTCATCATGTACAAAGGACATGAGTTACTTATATATTTTGCAAATAGTTTCTCCCACTCTATGGACTGACATTTTACATTCTTGATGTCTTCTACTTCCTCCTCCTCTATTATTATTATTATTATTATTGATTATTATTTATTGTAGAAAATAAACAGGGTTTATTAGAAATTTCAATATGATGACATTCTTATGCATTTTTTGTAATTTCATAATGATTCATATACAAGCTATACAAGCAAATTATTCCAGAAACCAATATCTAGAGAAGCACAGGATCTTAAAAGTGATAGCAGAAACAATATCAAATGTCACCTTGAAAGCAGGATCCCAGTGAACATTTATTCAGTGGTACTAATGAACTGTGCTTAGGGAGATGGACCCAAATCACAGAAAATATGGAAATCTCAAATTCACAGGGTCAAATAGTGATAGTACCAAGTTGCTTTTCAAATGGTGGTTGTTTGCACTGCTTCACTTTTTAATACACCATGAATTAAAAGAAATGTAGAAATGAGAACTTATAATTCAATTGGAATGCTATCCTCAATTAATGAAATAAAGATTCAGTGGAGATTTCATTCTTTTCATTTTAACTAAAGACACTTCATGCTTTAAGGAGTCCAACTCTATCACCAAAATGTTGCTAGTGAGTGTAGAAGCAAACAACTTCTGCCATAGTGATGCAAAAGCAAGCATTTAATCACTGGAAATGAATGTATTTTTCACTTCCTTCAAAGACACAATAATAATAATGTGAAAAAATATTTAGTTTATTTTTCACATGAAGACAGATATTATTAAAATACAAAAAAAATTTCCAGTGCAACAGACATCTCCCAAATAAAATGCCTAATTCAACACCCACTCCTCTGTCCTCCAACATCAAGTAGCTTCAAGAGGAAAACAAGTGTTTCAGGCATTGCCCGCACAACTTTTATCATTTTTTTGTTTCAAAATGGTACAATTTGAAAAATTGTGCATGTTCATGGAAACATGATGAATCTTTCTGCAGTGCTGTTGGCAGTGTAGACTGGTGCAACCACTATGGAAATCAGTGTGGAGATTCCTCAAAAAACTAAATTAGAGAAGCTATTTGATCCTGCTATTTTTCTTCTTGGCATTTTTCTGATAAAATTAAAAGCATCATACCACAGCTATATATGCACACTCATGTTTATAGTAGCATAGTTTGTAATACTAAACCTTGGAAACAACCCATATGCCCATCAACCAATGAATAGATAAAAAAGATGTATTTTTATTACACAATTGAGTAGCATTCAGCTATAAAGAATGACAAACTTGAGACATTTTTCAGTAAATGGATGTACCTTGTGACCATACTTTTAAGTGAAATAAATCAGATAAAGATATTAAAATATTGCATGGTTTCTCTGGTATGAGATAGTGGAAGTAGAAATAAAGACCAAAATATACAATAGATACTATGAAAAAGGCAGAAAATATTCAAGTGTTAAGGGAAATTAGAAAGGAAGAAGGGGGAAAGGAAGGGAAAAGAAAAAAGAGAAAAAAAATAAATGGATGCAAAACTTTTATAAATAATGTGGGGAAGAAAGGGTTAATGGGAGGGTTGGAAAATGAGGAAAAAAAGGTGTATCGAAATATATTGTATACAGGTATAAATTCCTTATGATGAAAGCGATAGTATGTTTATCTAAAATGTACCATTAAAATTAATTACTAGAAAACAAATAGCAAAAAAGACAACAGGAATTAATGGTTTGAACCTTATTTGATTCTCCCTTACAGTATTTTAGAACACCGAGGTTAAGCAAAATTAACAGACGACTCTAAATTCAAATATCTAATCTGTGACTACAAAGACCTCTTTGGGGAAGATGTCTCTATTTTACAAATTTCTAAAAATGTTTGTACCCTTTTACTAACTTTTCTGTGTTGGATTAAATTCCATCTCTGCAGTTTGCCATAGTGTGTTCTTCAGCAAGTCATTGCATCTAATCTGAAACAAGGAAAATATGTGAAGACTAAAGTTAATACGCCTAAGGCAATTTTCTCAGTCATAACAAGAAGTGATTGGCTTAGATAAATAGCTTTTACAGTACTTTCCGGTCGTCAAAGTATGTTTACATTGCCTCTATTGGTAGAAAAAAAAAAAGCAATAGAGTCCAGGCCGTAGTAGCTACAGGGTGTGTTGAGTATTACCTTGGTTACTGTCTCTGTTTTAAACAGAGTAGCATTTTTGTCTTTTCGGTTCTGTAAGGAATTAATGTTTTAATATCAAATTGTTAAATGGTAATTTCTTTGTTAAGCAGTGCTCTAAGCACTTTTTAATGTGACTAAATCTTCACAACATCTATTAATGGACATAAATACAATCCACCTTTTTCAGATGAAAGAATTGAAGCACAGGGAATATAAATAACGTGTCCAGATCCTTAAACTTAGTAAGTAAAAGACACAGAACTTAGTCAATTGTGCTCCACAATCCATGCTTATACATTCATGTTAAGCTTCAAAAATAAAATGTAAATTCGTGAACACCATTAAAGTATATGAGTTTAAGAATTCCATAGTTCTGCAATGAAAGAAGTAAACCAATTTCAGCATTTAGTCACACATTAGGACCAAGATCAACTAAATTTTCTATAACATCATTGAATAGAATATTTCCATCAAGATAATAGTGGATCAAATTACATACCTGCTCTACAGTTACTTTTACTACTTAACTATCTTCAAATTTGCATAAGTTGAAGTAGTGTATAAATTAAATATTGTAGAAAATCTTACATTTTTCTGTTGTGCATGTGAATGACACAGAATTATGTACTCTTGGTAATTCTATTTGTATTTAAATGTGTAACAATTTTGACACAGATTTTAAGAATATCTGTGATACTCAACTAAAGATTTCCTTACCGAGTGAAAATTGATGTATGTTAAGAAGGTACAGAAGTATCATCAACTGATTTGGTTAGATGTTCCAGTTCTGGTTGATTTTTCTCAATGTGTAAACATTAGCAGGTCTGTGACACATAAGAAAACAATCCAAAAAATAAAATGATATATTGGAGGTTGGCAATAAAAAAATACGTTGGAAAACGAAGACTATCAGATGCTGCAGTACGGTAATGTTTGTCGGCATACCAACCTCCGCGAATACTATTGTATTAATTCCTTTGCCCTAGAAGGTACTTAAGCAACTTTGAGTTGAGAAAGTTGTTTCAAATTTTGAACTAACAAGATTAGGGTTCCATGGTCATCAATGTCTCATGCTTGTTATCTTAAAGTTATCCTAAATCCTGAGAGTACCTATTATCTGCTACCAGTCTGTGTTTTCTGGGCTGACTTCTAGCTTCTTTCTTACATACAAATTTCTAGCTCTGTTTCCTGTATCTCAGCTGATAGAAGTGTTGCCCCAGATCTCCTGCTTGGAGAATACAGAGTTGGCTTTAACCTGGACAATCCTCTGCTCCTAGGAGAATAATTACTTAGAGCCAGAGAAGTCTATCCACATTTAGTCTGCTTTTCTCCTCTATCTAGATATGTGATGATCCTTAATTTCCTGTCTAAAGAGTCTACACAGAGCTGTGGATGGCAAAAAAATATATATTTTGTTCCAGGATCTATTGGGATGAGCGCACTTGCTAGGTTTGGATATGCTCTGTTCCTATTTTATGTTCCCAAAAACTTAATTTTGGCTTCTAGTCAATTTCTAACTTTCTATAGCTATAACTCCTTGCCATGTATGAGTTTCAATGTTTCAGAAAGGTTAATTCTTAGTGACAATTTAAAATCTAGTGAAGTGTCATGCCCATGGATAAACTTTTCATGAGCTCTTCAAGATGTATTAGCCATCCCTCTTTAATGTACTCTCACTGCAGTATGGTTATATCTATTACTTATTGTGTTATTTCTGGAGTTTACTTACGTCTTATACCACTGTTGCTAGACTGTATTCATTAGGATAAGAATGATATTTCTCCACTGCCACACACATACACACCACTAGAACATAACAGATAACCAATAACATTTGAGAAATTAACTCAGGATTTTGTACTTTTTTTCTAATATGCTGACTTATTTCTATAATCCAATGCAGCTTCTTAACTCCTGCACTCTTGACCTTTTGACCTCTAAACTTTTTTTGATGGAAGATGACATTTCCTGAAAGAATAAGATGTTTAGCAGAAACCCTGGTCTCTAACCTAATGCTAGTGTTCAATAAATATGTCTCCAGAATATTCAAATGTTCCTTTTGGGGGCAAAATGGCAGCCAGTGAAGAACTACCATCCCAGGGTAATGAGTAGTTGCCCCATCTTCTTGGCATGCATCACTCCTGCCTTCTTTCACTTTTTAAGATAAATGTCACATATTTAAGGAAGGCTTTTGTGGGAAGTCATCAGAACAGATTTAAGGCCTCAGGAATGTTTTTATATTATCTGGTAATTTTCCTTTATCATACACATCACAATTTAATTTTAAGATCATTTTTCATGTTTCTCCTCAAATTTTATGAAGGCAGAAAATAGCTCTGTTTGTCTCATTGCCATATCCCTGGTGCATTGCGTATTAACTGGCATACAGTATCTGCTTATGAAATATTTCTTAAATAAATGAATTATAGTTAATTGCCTTATCCTTTCTGTACATACTTCTAATGGTCTTAAAACTTCTATAGGAAGTTTCTGCTCACATAGTGACCTTCTTTCAGAATAGAAGAAATGGAAGAAGGAGATTACATCTTGTGCATTTACTCAGTAAGTTTCACTATAGCTAGCACAGTTAGATACATATTTGTTTATATATATGCAATATGATTTGTAGGCCTCTAATGAACTTACTAAGGAAGTGAAATTGCTACTGAAATTTTAATTGATAATAACTAAAAATGGTTAAGATTAACCATTTTGTTATTCAGCTAACAAAAACAATCACAAATAGATTGACAATCCTGCCCCAGAGCAAATATTATCTTTTACTTGAAATTACATTTGAGTATGTATTGACATATCATAAAGTTAAAATGTTCAGAAAACTCAGTCACTCTAAAAAAAACTGTCCACAAATGGGCAAGAAACTTGATTATTTGCAAATGGCTGAATATTTCAACATTAAGTAGAAAAAACTTGAACAACCTGAAGGAGAAAGAAGAAAACACCAAGAGAAGTAAGATTGTGAAATAAGTCAGGTTGAAGAATTTTTTGTTCCTTTATTCAAGGCTGGCTCTTGATGTCTTAACACAGGTCCAATTTTAAGGCTTCAATTTGACAGGGAAGCTATGAGAGAATAGAAAGGAGACGTGGAGAAGAGTACCATTTTTCTATGCACTGCCTTTTTTGCATGACCTTTGCAGAGGAAAAATGTATGAGACAAAAGTTAAGTGGCAAGTGAAATTATTGTGTTTAAGGCAAGCATAATATGCATGCCATGCTGGACAGATACAAAATGTATCACCATAAATGCATGTTTGATGTATTCCACAACGCTAGTAAGGCTTTGGGAAAATACAGTCATTTCCTCCTGCAGTGCCTGTCACTTTTAAAATCGTAAAAATATCGTTTCTGGAAAAAAAGCTCAGGCACAAATCACACAACTCATATAAACAAATAACACATAAATAAGCATCACTCTGTCATTTACTGACTAATCACAATAGACTAGTCAGACTATATGCAAAAGATATACAACTTACACTCTTTTGCCAGGTATTGAACTCATGACCTTGCTCTTGCCAGGAAGGCACTTATGCTACTGAGCTAAATCCCTGCCCCAACTCAGACTCTGTAAGGCAATTGTTACACCAATTTCACAAAAAGAAAACTGAGGATCCCAGACTTTAGGAAAATTTCACCAAGTTTAGCAGCTGGCAAATTGCAAGAATGGAGATTTCAATACTTAGTCTTCTAATGAAAGAAGAGACTGAAAAAGCCTTTACAGTAGCTAATGGATCCCATGAGATACTCCTTCCCTGTCCCTATGTATTTTATTGCCCTTATCAACACATCTCCCCCTATTTCAACTTCTATGCTTAAATTAGGATCTCCTCAAGGGCAGATATCATCTTCATATTATACTCTCATTAGTTATCACAGTGACTGGTAGACAGTAAATATTGAATACATGTTTTGTGAATGAAAGAATGACATTTTATTAACAAATTCAAAAAGACCATTAGAAGACACTCCTTTCTACATTTTGCCCATTCCTTTGCAGTGATAAGCTAGATTCCAAAAAGAAACAGATAAATAAAGGATCATGCACATCCTCATAAATAACAAGGAGCTCAGACAGGCAAAGAATTTCATTAGGTTTTCTAAAATACAAGTTAGTAAATATCAAGTTATCTTTTATGATGCCTTATGCAAAAATATTGTTGAAGGAAATATGCAGTTTATATTTAAGCACTGTCCTTCACTTTGAAAATCAGGGACTATTTTCAGAATTAAGAGTCCAAAATATTGGTTTCCTCCTATCTACCCTACTATGCTCAGAAGCTGCAATTCACTTTTTAGGAATAACTTTCTTTCATGTCCCAAACATAGAGTCACAAATGTTCTTCACAGGTACAACACAATATTTTTCCTAGTTTTTTTTGTCCCTAAGATCTGAAAATGTTATAGAATTTTAAACAAATAAACAGATAAAAAAAGAGAGCCCTGGTTGTGCCACAGTTCTACATTTCCCACAGATTTTTACTGTCCCTTTCAATAGTATAAATCGTAATCATCTGCACTGATCATCAAATTTGAGAAAATCAAAACTGACCTTAAGAAAGGAATGTTTGAAATATTAATATATAATAATGATTTTAGTGACAGTTTTTGAGAAAAATAAATTTTAAATATCTCAATGTGAATGCTAAGAATGATGACAGATAATATCTTAAGATGTGTAAATTCTCTGAACAGATAAGAAATTAACTTAAGTGAAATTGAAACCATGTCTCTGTTCCAGAAATAGATTGCAATTAGATAATTTTTAAAAGATGATTTAAAAGAGACATGTAAAGAAAAAAGAATATAAGGAGGAAGGAGGAAGAAAAAACAAAAGAAGGAAGGAAAGAAGGAAAGGAGAAAGGAAGGGAAAGATTGAGTAATGGTTAATAAAAGACCCCAGAAAAAAAATCAGGGACTCTTTCTCACCTCTGAGGTTGCTATTATAGCCTTCAGGGAGAATGTCACAAGCAAAGGCTTGTGCTGCATGTACCATACTGCGGACCTAGAATGATGCTTCTTAGGCTCTTAGGGAGGGGAGCTAAGGTGAATTTTGTAGTCAGAACAACAGCATTCTGATACCCAAACACCAGCACAGCAGAATTCATGTGTTCAAATGAACTCCAGCTCCATAATTGATTCTGTCACATCGTGATGCTATAAATATATAAACAATGTTCTCGTTACTCAAAATATTTTTACAGTTCATCATTGATGATTGTCTGTAGTGTTATGAGCTACTTAAGAAAATCAGATTCACTAACTAGTTTTTTTAAATTTAAAATCATACTACTTATAACAAATACCCAAATTCAATAGCCTTGACTACAAATAGGATTTTATTCTTTGCTACACAAGAAAAAATTTCATTGTTGAAGCTATTTAACAATAATTAACAAGATCTGAAAATAGTGACCACAAAACATTCCAAGAAAATTGTTGGCAAATATAGTACTGGAATGAATGGATAGACTGAGTTTTAATTCTGGTAGAAATTACAGTCATCTGTAGGTAGATATTCCTGCCAGGTAATGTATTGTGAACATACATCTGTGTTTGCATAAAGAAGTTCAAAGACTGTATAACGGAAACTTGTATCTCCTGAGGCACAGGAATGGAGAGTCAAGTGAGGGGTTAATAGGGGATCCTTACTTTCTATTTTATATAATATTCATAATAATGTATCAACATACACATATATGTTATGCCTTGAGCATGTATTGCTTTCTTAATAACGAGGGGGGAGAGAAGGAAAATGAAAATAGAAATTCAGGCTAGAAGAAAGGAGATGGAAAGAAGGAGGAGAGGAACAGAAAAACAAAGTAGTCTAAATAGATCTTATCTTATTTTCAGGTCTCTCATGATTATAATCGCATTTCTACATTAAGCCGTTTTATGTGGAGTTTGGTCTCCATGTTAAAATTGTGTGCATTATGGGCCCCTATGTTGTATATGAGAAAGGAGTGATAGAGTTACATTAGCAAATAAATGTAAAGAGTGTCAGCAGCTACATTGAGTGAAGCGAGAATGTCCTGGCAAAAGAAAAAAAATCTGAAATCTGTTCAGTGTTAGCAAGTTTTTATTGATCAATCAACAACCAAAATTACCTTGCCTAACAAGAAATTCCAGGATGACAATTAAGGGTATCTGCTCTCCATGAGGATGGGGGTCTCTACCGGCCACCACTGGTAATTTGAAGTTGTTTTTGTTTTGTTTTGTTTTTACAGAGAGGACTTCAGGAATCACTCAAAAAACTTAGCCAGAAAAAGAGAATTTTCATGTTGGATATTTTCCTTGTACATTACAATCTATTTGAAAACAATAGAGTGAACACTTTGAAAATTATCCACCCAAAACATACCATACACACAATATAAAAAAAATGAAAACTGGGGAATCTTGGCAACATTCATGATAGGCAAGAAGCTAAATTCCTTAATACTTTAAGGTATCTTACAAATTAATAATGAAAACATCAATACCCCCATAGAAATGTACACAAAACACACAGCAAATTGACATAAAATTGACACAAATTGACACAAAATAAAATTATCGACATTCCACCCAGCCTCCGGGATCGATGGTCCCAAACTTTTCCGGGCCTCAGAATTAAAAATCCTAATACGAAGTTTTTTACCCTATCATAATAACAGGGATTAAAAAGTCTGATAATATCCAATACTGCTTTCAATAAAGTAGCATTTTAAGTGCTGTAAATGAGAGAGTAACTTGTTCCAAATATTACTTAAAACAAATGCAGCAAAGCTTAAAATGTAAAATTTTTACAACTAGAAAAATGTCTGTCTAGGAATTTACAGATAGGATTTTGTAACTTCTTAAGTAAGTATCAAAGAATTTCCACACATTTTTTCAAGTATGGAAAGAAAAACTCAGGAGAGAATCATTTAAATAAATTTTGATGTGTCCACATAAAGAATACTAGATAGCTATTACCAAGACCATGGAAGATACATGTTTGCTGATAAAGTTTCTGAAGACATCATTTTGCCCAAAAAATTGAAGAAACACAAATGTTCTTGAGGAAAAGCAAAAAACACACAGCGATTCCTACTTAACATGCTGCAGAATTATAGATCTTTTGAATTTATACTGCTGTCTAATTATAATTTTGTGTCCTTTGACAGGCATCTTTTCAAATTGCTCTATTCCAACTGCCTCACTCTAGTAATTCCCATTGCACTCTGGATTTCTATGAGATGAACTCATATGGGGGGAGATCATGAGATATTTGTCTTTCTCAGTCAAAAGCATTTTGCATTCCTTATACTTTATATACATAGAGTAGTATAATATGTGGTCTTGACATTGGTATATTTCACTGAGTATGTTTTCAAGATTATTCCATGTTACAGGATGTATCAGAATTTTGATTCTTTTTATAGATGAATAATATTCCATTGCATGTTTATATTGCAAGTTGTTTATCCATTCATCTGTAGACAAACACTTGAGTTGTTTCTATATTTTGGCTATTATGAGTTAGGTGGGTGATGAGCAGCATATATATATGTATACACACACACACACAAACACATATATATATATTCATGTATGCATTACTTTTTTAAAAAACTTATTTCAGTTTTAAAAATTATTGTAGCAACGTAACTATCAGTTGCTCAGGGAAACTCTATAAAAGATGATAGGACGGTATAAAACTGGGTGAAGTGGGTTTTTCTATGAAGAGTTATCACACTTCAGCTATTAATACAATACCAACAATGAGGAAGTCTTCAATAGGAAATAGATTTAAACAAATTTTCACTTTTTTGAAAGCTTAAAAAAGATTTTAAAAGGATTTATATTGATTGTACAATTAGGTAACGCTTCATTCCATAAAATGGAATAAGTGTTCCTCAAAACTTATCTTTCAAGGTCAATTTGTTAAAAAAAAATCCACTTTCATTGTAATATTGATAACAATACTATACTAAAACTTCAAAGCTAAAATTTCATCTCAAATTCTATCTTTATTTTTTCATTTCATTTCTTCTGTCTTTCTTTTTTTCTTTCATTCTTTTTTTTTTTTGAGACAGATTTTCTTGCTGTGTAGTTCAGGACTGTCCTTGAACTCATTGTGTAGCCCAGGCTGACCTCAAACTCATGGTGATCCTCCTGCTTCAGCCTCCCAAGTGCTCAAGTACTGGGATTACATGTGTGCACCACCATGCCAGGCTTGTCTCCTTAATATCTATTAATGTTTCTAAGGATAATACATACTCTAGAGAAGCAAGAACTGAGTAACACAAAACTTGTGCTGATTAATTTTAATGTGAAATATTTGTCTTTATTTGTCCTTGGTTGGTTTCACATTTTTGATACTTTACATAAATGGAGTCACCCCATTGTATGTAGCTGTGTTGTGTAAACTTGTCAATGCCATGATACCCAATTTGTGGTCTAACACCAATCTAGACATTGCTGTAGAGAAATTGTTTTAGACATAAATACAATTTAAATAAGAAGATATTAAGTAAAGCTGAGTATCCCACATATGTGGACAGGCATCTCACGGTAAGTTGGCAACCTTAAGAAAAAGAATTAAGGTCCACTAGAGGAAACGTTTAATCTTTAGAGCTGCACCAAAACATCCTATCAAGCCTTGATAGCCCCACAACAGCATGAAACAATTTCACTAGAGAACCCTGATTAATATGAAACTCAATGATGAATAAAATGAGGAGTAAAGATCATCTAGCTCAGATCACTGACCACTAGAGTTTAAGTGATATATAAACAGTCTACAATGAAAGGGAGTAATCTAAGGATCTATTCGGATTACAATTTGTGCTGAAATATTAGTAAAGTTCATGAAAATAAGGTCACTATAGGTGTCCCCAGATCTGTGTTGTTAAGAAAGGTCAGAGGCAAAACTAATTATCAAATTATCATTTAAAAATATACAATGTGTTGAAAAACATTCAGTTTCCTAATTTCCCCAAACTATAATATAATTATATGGTTCCTGGAGGCTCGTTATAATTGAATTATAGGGCGTCTTGTTCACGTTCAAGCTGATGAAAAAAATTGCTCAGCTCTGCTTTGCGGTTCTCTAAACACTGGCTAGAATACTCATGAGGCAGCTTATAATTCAATTATAACTCCCCTCTGGGAACCATATAATTATATATAAAAGACCTAAGCCATCATATGCTATCCATTTATTTTTTGTTATGAAGTGATTTGTCCAAAGTTTGATATTAAATTTAAATAGATCTGAGTCAATTTGCATCTCAAGATTCAGGCAGATACTAAGGTAATAAACTATATTCACCTAGCTGAAGGTACTAGAAATCAATGTTTACCCAAACAAAGAATATAAAGTAAAATATCTTTAAATTTCTTTGGATACATACACACACATAGGGCATATGCAGTACACACAAACACACAGAAAGAGCCCCCCACATAGTAGATTCGGCCATGCATCAAAAATATTCTTAAGAAATAGTGTCTGTATTGAATGTACACAGAATTGTTTCATTCATTGCTATCATTCCCTGTTAATAACACAGAATAACCACCCAGGATTTACATTGCATGAGGTATCATAAGTAATCTAAAGATGATCTAACATATACCAGTAAATGTGCATAGCATATATGCAAACACTGTGACAGTATGTATAAAGGAATTGAGCACATACAAACTTACTTGGACATCTAAACGATGTCCTGAGAACCACAGATATCCCATAAAACTCCACTCCTGTATGTATGAAATCATGTTTTTAATTAAACTTGTAATGAACTAGCATTGAAAATTACTAGCACAGTTATTATGACTAAATTATTACTATCACTCAGATCTGAAAAAGACTAATTCATTGCATCAGTTAGTTAATGGGCAAAAGAGTGCATTCATATTTTTTAGAAATTAGGCATGAGGACAATTGATATTGACAGACATTGAGCCTCAGTCTCTATCTCTGTCTCTGACTCTGTCTCTGTCTCTCTCTTACTCTCGCTCTCATTCCTCTTCTCTCCACACTTTGTTCATCTATTCATTTGCAATACAAGCATAGAATACCTGATCTGGTGGCAGGCATCATTTTCTCTCATCATTCTCAGTTCATTTGAGAATGCATGCACACACATATCCTCTAGAAAAGCACAGCTTGTTATCTTTATCTAAACAATGAATTACAGAATTTTTTCCTTCTTTAATTCCACAAGGATTTCAAATATGCCCTATGTTTAGCACTGTGCTTGACAAAAAAAATGTGGGGTATACAGACATACCTGTAGTGTAGACTGTTCTTTCTAGACGAGATTGCAATTTCGCTGAAAATGTAAGAGTAGCATACAAGTAGAGAAAACCCATAGGTTGACAATAAGAAGCAGTGAAGGCAGTTAAACATGTAAAGTAACTGTGATGCATACAAAAATTGACTCCTCTGTATGCTACCAGTTTGAATCTGAGGATGCAACATGATTGTCCTAATAATTCAGTCTTCCAGTGTTTAACCTGTGTCCGCAAGCAGTACAGTGAAAGGATTAGATTCCAGGCTATGAAATCAGGATGCAAGGTTTCTAGCGCTGACACTAACTTACCTTGAAATTTTAGATAAATTACTTGACCTCTTTTTAGCTTCTTATGTTCATATATAAGATGTGGACAATAAGAGAATTTATCTCAAAGTGAAGTACTATAACACTTTATTTACTGTCATAGCCATCTTCATTTTTATTATCTTAGTAATATTGACAGGAGATAAAGAATAAATTTACATGAGATTAAGATATAGCTGCAACTGTGAATATTTTGACAAAATCATATTTTAAAGGTGTGCTGAAAGATAAAAATAATTGCATATAACCAAGCATAAAGCCCTTACTTCCTAAACCTATTACAACTTTTGAAAGCTATGGAGGCCAAAAAAGGCAGGGTTGGAAGCTTTTGTAGCTTTATCTAGGGAAAGTCTAAAAACCAGTGAACAAATGCATTGGTGAAATCAGTGATATAATGATGATAGTTGGCAAACAAATACTGGATTCAAAAAGTAGATCACCCCATCTTTGCATCTGACTTTTCTGTCAAAAAGATTTATTTTTGGACTAGAAAAAGTGATAAAATTTTAGTAAAAATGAATTGAAGGCTAAAATTCACCAGCGGGTATTCAAAAAAAAATTCATGCTTCTGGGCTTTCTTGAAAAATGTCTAAGAATACTGACTTAGGTCTGAGATTCGGAAGCAATCAGCACCAGAATACAGCACAGGTAATTGAATGAACAACCATAGAAAGTTATTTTTTTCCTCTCTCTCTAGTGATCTTCTCTCCCTCATTTTACTTAACCTTTTTATCCATGTCATCTGGAAGGACAGTTAAATGAGAAGATATGTCATTCTTTCAGGTATTTAATGGCTACCTGTCAGACAAGTTGTGGAAAAGCCTCAAGTGATAGAGATGATTTATATAAGGATTCTTGTAGGCCTAAGTCTATGCCTAAAAACGGTAAAACTGATAGGTAATTGGGAGTTAGATGTGAGAGGTGGTTAGAGTTTGGGAACTGAGTGACACAGGATTGCCACAAGATTAACCATACCCATGGTGACTTCTATCTGGGTGAGATTTCATCTGAAACTCAGATTTTCTAAGACAACTTCCCCAGTTCCATGCCTTACTGGCTTCTAGACCAAACTTCCTAGATACTTTATATAAACAGATATTTTAGTGAACAGATACAAAAAACTGGTAGCAATTTTAACTTCCTTCATTGTGATTCCTTTACTTACAATTCCCAAAGATTAGACTGCACTGTGGGCATCTTAAATACTGAAAATTCCATTGACCTGAGAGAATATCAAGTTTATATACGAATTATATTAGTCCACTTTCCCTAGGTCTTCATTGTGCCATCTGAATAAGAGACAGTCAGATTAAACAATAGGCAAGGATACTTTCTGGTTAAAATACTGCATACTATAATACCATTAATATTTTAGTAACTTTCAATGAACATTTTATGTATACTGGGAGTCACAGGCATAATAACGTAGGAAACATTATCCTTGCTCTCAAGAAATTACTTGCCTGTAGATGGTGAGGCAAGTCTAAGATGGGAAATAATGTTAAAAAATGATGTAAGAGAGTGGACAAGTTATGAACTGCAGGCTATATTTGCAGAACAATCTAGAAGAATGGCAAAAACAGTAACATGAATAAAATACAACCAAGTAAATTGTTTCTTTGCACATAAAATTACATAGCTATTTATTTGTTCATTTATTCAAAATTATCATGTGTCTACTATGTGCTAGGTAGGCACAGTTCTAGTTAACACAGAGGCACAGAACCTTTTTCCAAATGCCAAATTGTGTGTTTGCTGACATAAGGCAATATCTCACTTGCTTTATGTCATCAAACAAACTGCACTCCTACTTTGGTTTTAACTATAGATGGCTAAATCTTAAAAGGAAAATTTTAAGTTATTTTGATTTTCTATTAAATAGTTCAATTCCTTTTAATTAATTTTATTGGTAAATTTTAGATAAACATAATGATCACCTTCATAAGAGAGAATTTGTAACTGTAAATGATATATCTTGATTCCTTTGTCCTCAATCCCCTATCCTCCCTTCAACCATTCTTCCTCTCCTTATTTACAAAAGCTTTGTTTCCATTGCGCCTTCATTTTCTCTTTTTTTCCTTTTCCTTTTCTTTCTTTCTCCCTCTCCCTTCACTTGTCCCTCCTTCCACTTGAACATTTTCTTGTTAATTCCCAATATCTACTATACATTTTGGTCCTGATTTATCCCTTTGATTTCACATAGCAGAAAAATCATGTGATATTTAATTATGTGTGCCCAATTCATTTTACTTACAAACATGGTCTCAAATTGCATCCATTTACCTAGAAGGGTCTCAAGTTTATCATTCGTCAAGTTTAGAGATTTGGGCAAACATTTTTATTTCTACTCCCAGTTGCTTCAAAATTCTCTCAATTATTATTTCATTAGTTTGTTTCAATTTAAGTCTTTAAAAAACATTATTTCAATGTAGTGGAATTTCACATCATTATTAATGAGCTGCAAATTGAATGGCAAATGTTAGATCCAGCCAAAAAGGAACTTATGGACAAAATTCAATGAACAAGAGAAAAAGCTCTATGAAAATAAAAGAATGAGCTTACAGTCTGCACTATGAGCTTTCTCAAGCAAGGTTTCTTCAATTGTTTTCAATTTTTTCTAGTTTTTATTCACTTTCCATGTTGCTGCTAAGATGTGCCATTTATTTAATGGTACAAATACTTGGCATAAGGAAAAGGTAAAAGTCTAAATATATAAATAAATTAAATACACACACATATGTACACATATATATCTAGGATTTAAAACACAAACGCTCCATTTTCATAATTTCTTAGTATTTTGTATCAGAAACCAAAATGGCAGTTCAGATAATCATTTCACACTTCTCACCATTTGAGAACATTGGTTTACCAAAGTGCACAGCAAATATTAACACTTTACATTGGTCTCAACACACCAAGGGAAAGTTAATATACCTTTGAATGTAAATCAAACCATCTTGGAAAAAACCCAATCTTGGAAAAAAAATTCCAATAATAAATTGCTTCTCAAGCATTTTAGACCACTCATTTCCAAAATAACATTGGTACTCAAATAGCCTTTACTTTATTATATTGAAATTTTCTGAGTAGAAAAAATTTTGTCAGAAATCCCAGGGAAACAAGTTTGAAATCTATTTACTGACAGGGATAGGAGAATAATAGATTATCTAATTAGAGAAGTTTTTTTTTCTATTGTTCCACTTTATTTTCATAAAAAACATAAATCTTTGTTCAGCATTTCCTGTTTTTCCGTTTTCACTTGATCTCACTTTTCTGGGCTTTCAGTAACTCAAGTTCCATCATCAGAAGGAATGCTTATTCAAAACTTTTGGCAAGGCAGGCGAACGTCTGTCATAGGTGCACTATAGCTTAGGCCATAGCTTTCTCAATGCATTTCAAGTCTGAAGTTGCTTCTCTAAGTGGTTGCTTCTTATTCACAATTTTTTTTTGTTTCAGACATGCATTGCTTTTATTTTCAAACTTTAAAGAAAATAATTTTAGACTTCCCCTCCATTCTGAAGAGAATAAAAGTTGGCCTTGAAATATCCTGAAATTTTCTAAAATTTGAATGAAAACTTGACCCAAAATTGATGAGCAATGCTTGGGTAGATATATTTAAAAAGCAAGATTAAGAAGTATCATTCTAGTACATACATATAAATCATATAACTTTTCCTCCTTGAGAAGTTTCTTACCCTTTCACAATATTTATTGAAGATTTTATATCTTATTTACTCTTTCATTTATTCTTACACTAGCAAGAAATGTGGTATTGTGTGTGAAAGTATGGACAACTATTTTGAGGAAAACAAGAGACATTATGGTAGCCACTGTTGATTTCCTACTGTCTTTTTCTGAAATCCTGTGTTATTTGCATTGTTTCACTCTCATCTAATTTGTTTTGTTTTATTCTCTTTAAAATAAAACAAAATAAATCACATAATGTTAAGAGAAATACTCCAATTTGCAATGGTGAGGATAAATATAAATAATAGGGAAATAGCTTAGAAATAATAAAAATGATGCATGATTGTGAAAATTATAAATTATCCAGGGAGAAGGAATCTAGAAAGAAAAGAGTTGATAATGGCGGTGTGACAATATTTAGGATTATTACATGCAATGAATGGGGTGATTTGTTGTCATAGTCCTCCCCCACAACCAGTAAGACTTCCTCAAGGTTCTGCCCCTTGACAAATATGGAAAAATTCAGGCAATTAGTAAACTAGAGAGCAATCCAAAAAATATCTAGGTTTCTTCCATCTGGAATGATAGAAGCTAAGAAGAAAAATACATGATGGGAGTATAACAAATCAAAGTATGGATTAAATAAATTTGGTCACATCAGAAATGTGGAATTAGGTAACATCACATGCAATTGATGAATGGAGTTTATAATCAATGAAATAATATACTGTATCATTTTTAACCTTTTTACTCATACATATATCATTTTTTATACATCATTTTTTCAAATGTGTTTAATCGATGTTAAAGTAATATAAAAAAGATCTGGTATTTGATAACAAGAGTTCACATTCCATTTGGGCAAATGCATGAAAATTAAAAGTGATAAAAACTATAAGTGACATAATAGAGGTATAAGATATAATTAAGACTACAAAACATATTAAGGATTGGTTTTCTGAGTAAAGAGGGAGGGTATGAACAAGATTTCAGGATGATTTGACAACAGCAGAACAGTTGACTAGGGCCTTGAAGATCTAATTACTTGAAAGTTCACAAGTCTCAGAAGGAAAAGAAGAAAAATGGTATTAGAGAAGAGGGAAAGTATCAACAAAGTCATTAATGAAGACAAAATGAATTACTAATGAAGCAGAAAGGTTCAGGATAGCTGAAATATAGTCTTACTGGGAGAAATAATGAGAATCAAAGTCAAAGTTCAGCAGAGCTTCAAATGCCCTGATTAAACCTTGTACATTATCTACTGGGAAGCAGAGAACTAACTAATCAAAAGAATGATCTTGGTACTAACTACATTTTCTGGGCAAGAAGTTACTTGATAAGATCCACAGGAGCAAAAGTTCAACACAAAGAAGACATGATGAACTGTTTAAAAATATCTAAAGGGCTGTCAGGTGGGAAGGAGTTACATGTATCCTGTATAGCTTAAACCAATGTATGGCTGATTTGAGCTCCATCTGAGAAAGGCTAATAATACGGGCATCCTGGTGTGGAATGGTGGCTTCATAAGTTACCTAGATATTTCTATTTACCCCAAAAATAGTTCAGAAGGAATTCAAACATTACACAGATATCCATTAAAGGGAAGGGATTGGATTAAACAATCTTTAAGGTCCCTTCTAAACTGGGCTTTCTATTCACTCTTTGACAGAGGAGCTTGTCAAACAGACATAGCTCCTGTACATCACTTCTCTTTGCCACAAAGAGTTTAACCCCATTTCCTCATTTTGTGTATTGTGTGCTTTGCTTTCACCTTTCTAATTGATTTTTATACCATCGTGGCATCATCTGATGCCAGCCCCTGTTCCTAAAAAACTCCCACATCCAAAGCTGAGCATCCGAATTCCTCAAATAAGCAACAAGTTCTCTATGTCACTAATTAGCAGTTGATGTACAATAAAAGCTAATTAACTGAAGCTAAACTAATGAAACATTTTATTTAGTGTTTTATACTCAACTTTTATGAGAAAAAGTAACAGTGACTAAGCAAGTAGGTATGATAGTTTATTGAAAAAAATAAAAAAGAAATCCATCTCCCAAAAAGTGATCTGTTACCAACAGAGATTCATCACAATGTCTTATTTTCCTATACAATAAGAAGTGATTTCAAGTCATTAAAGTAGATACTCTGAAAAAAATATTCCAAACACTAAATTAAAATACAATTAGGTTCACTAAACTGTACTTATTAAGGCCGTAAAATGGACTATAGTTGTATAAAATATCTCAAACACAAAGACTGAAATAAAAGATAGATATGCTACTTAATTTTTAAAAGCTTCAATTAACATACTCTTCCCTAATGTTATAGTTAATCAAGACTTTTTTATAGTACAGATTCATGTCCTTCCCTACTAAGTGTAACGGAAAAAGTAATATTTAATCTTCACCTCTATAACTATCACTGATATGGTACTTAGGCATTCATGTATATGAAATCTATAGACTCATTAATATCTCCTAGTGAGTTTATACACAAATACCAGTTACTGTTATTATTCTGCCTCAGTAACCAAATTATTTTTTTCTTCAAAAGTTTTTACATCTGCATTCATATATTTCTTTAACTCAGATATGTAACACCCTTAACATATGATGTTGTGAGCTTTTATTTTATTAAAATACGGATTGTTAATAATACACAATGTGTTTATTATTGTTACTCTCTTACTACCCTGTTTTGAAAGTTAATTTTAACATTATTTCTTGCTTTTTGTCTGTTTAAAATTAAAAAATAATATAGGATACTAAAACTAAAAATAATTTTGAAAATCACTAAATTCAATCATCTATTTACAGAGGTGACACTAGGCACAAGAAACTTAGACGACCTTTTTAAGGTCATATCTAGTTATTGATAAATGTTGGACAAAAATATTGTCTTTTCTTTCTGTAGGCCTTTTCATTTTTCTGATACAACAAACTGAATCTGTATTCTTTAAAGTCAAGTAGGAAACATGCAGTTTTTTGATGAAACAAGAAAATACTCAGAAATTCTATTCCTTCCTAATGCTAGAATTCTCAGATTGAAAGAAGGCTGATTTTCCTCTCCTTTATTAGAAAGGTGTGTAGCATATTTATTTTATATCCTTTCCACACTAAAATCAATCTGATGATGTTTTAAGAGACAACAAAAACCAGAATAATATGACATAGATTTATCTATTAGTGGTAGCAATGTAAGAATTGCCATCTACTATAATTTGTCAGTAATTTATAAGAATACCTGTTGAACTCTTAGACATGAAGATTTACTTTTTACTTCACCTTGAAGCAATTGTAATTCTTGGTAAATGAATTGTTCATACAGGACTAGTGTGAGACCAGGTTTGGAACTGTAGCATTAAAAGTTTTGAGAGTTATAATGAAAAGAAAGCCTTCAGAATTTTAAGGGTTGAAATTATAAAGCTACACTGGCAAACATTTCAGGTTTGATAGTATCTGACATAGTTCACTACTTTTATACCTTATTAGGTTTTGAACATCCTGAATGGTGTGTAATAGTCACATAATAATATTATGTAAAGTTCTCTTTGTTTTTAATTCGGGGAGCAACTTAGGCATTCTCCTTACAATCACATTGAGCAATTATCTTAAAAAGAAGTTTCAGTGACTGTAGTCTGGAATGATGAGGTAAAATTTAACCCGGACAATAAAAAGATACTCATGGGAAACTATTCTCAGTAGAGATTCACATACTTCTCGTCTTTAAATGCTTCAAATGTTTCAGATCAGACTTTGTGGATAATATCGAGGCACAAAAACACAGGACAGGAAAATTAGTATGCTGTATGTTGTCAACCCTCTGAACAATTCATAATCTATGTGGGCATAAAGGCAAATTGTTTTAGAAAAACCTGATAACTTAGGAGGATATGAAGAAAAGCAATAAACACAAAAAATCCAAATTCTTCAGTTTATAAACTAGTTTCTGTGGTCTTTGGAGAAATAAGACACATTGATGAAGAAGATATAAAAACATTCTAAAACTCAATGGATTATCAATTAAAAAAATCACATACTTACTTTGGTGTTATGGTCAATCATAAAGTGTACCTGAAAAAAATAAAAACATAGTTTCAATTTCCTTGATCTTTTATGTTTATTTTATCAAAAATGATAGCACAGATTTCAAATTTCCACATTAGAGCGGTCATCTGAGAAAAAATGGGCTTTCACAGCGCTAATCACTCATGAGCATTTTTCACTTTATAATGGTGTTTAAAATTCAAAATAGGAGTTACAGGCAATAGTTTTCCCACTCTGTGTCTTCTTATTGTCAACACTAGCATTTTCTGTGACATTGTAGGTAAGAAAATGAGCAGTCATAATTTCCAAAATAAATCATAATATGATAGTGGGCAGGAGGCACTAATGTCTGCCAAGGTCCTTGTCCAGTTTATCACTTCAAGGCCTACCTAGTACATTTCCCTTCATTAATCACCAGTCAAACACTTAATAAGTTCCTTCCATGTCAAGGTGCATCATTCACCAGACTCTATCCCTGGAAGGGTTGTATTGGAGCAGATTATTGCCAGAGCAGATTACTGAGATGCTTGACAAACTAGCTTGTAATGTTTCATTCTTACACTGTCAGGTAAGATTTAATGGAATTAGGATTGACATCAAAGGCATTTCTGAAAAGGTCCTGATCTTTTCACATCACTTAGATTAAGCACTGTAAGAATTTTTTCCAAGTTAGGGAGAAAAATCTTTAAAACTCCAGACAACTTTTTAGAAGATATTCAGAGACATTCCTTCCAAAGATCTCACTAAACTTTTGGAAAGCTAGAAGGTATGATGTTGACAGAGCTACTGACTTGAATAGTTTATAAGACAGGAAGGCAATATAGTCAGGGCTTATATGATTCTCCAAGCAGCCAGAGAAAAAATAGTCAGCTGGGTCACCATGTTTTCGGATACATTTCTCCCCATCATTTACCGATTTTACCCTACAGACATCCAAACCAACTACCCTTGGCCCGGTTCCTCATGATGGTCCTTCTAGACCACCCATTCAGAAACAAAATTTAAATAATTAATGCTGATGCACCTGCTGCACCATACCATATTGCATACTACCATTTAAGCTCTTCCCAACTTGGCCTATAAATGGTTTGAATCAGGAGCATTCAGCTTCAGCCAAAATTGATCTATTCCTAAAGCCTGAAAATCCTATTTTTTTCCACAGAAACCATTTCTTAACTCTATCACTAAGGCATCTATTACCTAAACTTCTTTATTTCTACGACTTCTCCATGGTACCTGTCAGCTGCATCCTACTAGCCCTTTTCACTTCTCAGATATGATTCCAACAGTGTTTCTTATCTCCCAATATCCTCTACTCAGTTCTATAGCAAAGCAAAACAACAGTAGACTTATTTCTCACTCCAAGTCACTGATCATACTGTTTCTTTGCCCTTCCTTCTTTCCTGTACCATTTCCTTGTCATGTATCCAAATCTCACTCATTATCCATCATTAAAGGTCTAATTCTTTCAAAAGGTCTTCCATGATTGCTTTAATAGTGAAAAAAGCAACCACTTACTAATAACGTATTACTTACCCCTTTGAACCTACTGTAGCTTTGTTCAGATATAATTGATGTATCACAAAATCTATCCACTTAAAAATATAGTTTAACAAATTTTAGTTTCCATATTGAGTTTTGCAAAAATCCCCACATATCAACTTCAGAATATTTGTATCCCAAAATATCCCTTGTTCTCATTTGTAGTCACTTTTTGTTTTTTACCCCTCATCCCTGGCAACCACTCATCTACTTTCCGTCTCTATAGGTTTACCTTTTCAGAACACCTCAGATAAATGGGATCATATAACCCTCTTTTCCAATAGCTTCATCACTTAGCAAATTGAATTAAAAATTCATACATGTGACATCATGTATTAAAAGGCAATGTTTAAGGCTGAATAACTTTCCAATATATGGATACACTGTGTTTTGTTTATTCATTTATAAGTTGATGGTCATATGCATTGTGACCATGTCTTGCCAATAAGAATAATTCTGTTATGAACATGTGACTATAAGATTTTGTATGAGCACAAGTTTTTATTACTATTGTGCACATACATAGGAATGGAATTGTTCTATCCTATAGTAAATCTTTTCTATGATAAATTTATTTAACTTTTTATGATTACAGATTTTATGAAAAAATATACATGCTATATAAATTTATAATGTTCCTATTTAAGATTGTGTGTGTGTGTGCATGTGTGTGTGTGTGCTAAGAGAGACTTAATTTTTGCAAGGCAAGCTCTCTAACATCGCTATATCCACAAGTCTTTTTATTCTTTCTATTTTGACACAAAATCTTATTAATTTGCTCAGACTGCCATGGAATTTGAAATCTTTCTTCTTCAAGCTGCTGAGTATATGGGATTACAGAGGTGAATCACTGCACAGAGCACAATTCACCCCTTGAAAATGTATTTAATTCAGTAATTTTCAATATAGGGTTTTACAAACATTACCAAATTAATATTTCAAATATTTTCACTACTCCTAAAAGGAGGCCCATATCTCACAACTATTACTGACAGTTTTCATGGGACCCCTACAAATTAGATTATTATATTCCTACTGGATCTCCGAAAAATAACACCTAGAAGAAAAATAATTAGCTTAGGAAACCAAAAATCAACAACGCCAGCCTCATCACTGTTGCCATGCTTGGTGGCTCCTCTGTAAGGCAAGTAATGCAAGAGTAGGCACACTGAGGCTGCCATTTTTGACCTTTAGTTTCCAAGGCTGATTGTCTTCCAGCTAGGTCTTATTATTGGAGTAGCTATGTAGCTAAAGAAGCAAATGCCCATTTGATCAAACAATATGATTTCCCATCGAGCAGTTTTGCATACCTGTGTCTGGTAACCTGAGCAATTATTTTGAAGATAACAATGAATAATATAACAAGCACTCGTAAAATCCTATCATCTTGTTTTGAAATCTTGTATTACTATTTTGTTGTTGCTATTGTTGTCATCATTTGGCTTTTTTTCCTGTTTGTTTGTTTGTTTGTTTGACTGCTTTCTAATTTTTCTGTGCTTTTATTTTCTCTTCATGAAAGAAGAAAGAAAGAAAGAAAGAAAGAAAGAAAGAAAGAAAGAAAGAAAGAAAGAAAGAGTGAAACTGCATATCTGGTATCAGTCAGCATTAGAGCACAATGTGTTTGATGCCATACCTTACAGTATTTCCACATTTTTCTGTTGTCACTAATCCTGAGAGTCCTCTTAGCTCATCCTGGAATTCTCATTTGATTTTTTTTGTTTGTATCTCTCATTTTTCACATACTTATCCACTTCTTTATTTATATCTTACATCTAATAAATCATTATCTCTACAACTAAACCATAGCCTGCTGGAGAGCAAGGAGTGTACACCATCGTTCCCTTGACTGCTCAGACCCAGAATGTAATACCAAGACGGAGCTCAAAATTGTTTCTATACTCCATGGAAAATAGTTCCTTCCAATGAATCTAAATCTCTGCTCTGCTAGAGGTCATTTTTCAGTCTTTTCCTTGAGTGTCAATATAGCACCAGTGGCTGATGATCCACCATGGTCTAGAATCACCCGTCTTTTAATTAAGATTGTTCTGGCAACATGTATGTGGTTTGTATAATGTAGTCTTTTAGATGCTTTGTGTTTCACCTGAATTTAGACTTGCTCTCTTGATTATAATGTTAAAATATTTGATTCTTGCCTTCCAAATTGAAAAATTTCTCAAGGAAAAATTTTGTTTACATTTGTTCTGGGTCCCTTATGTTAACAAATATAATGACAAATAAACACATTTCTAATAGGTGCTTCTTCTAGTGTTTAACGTTTCATCATGATGGAGTCTTTCATGGTGATGTAATCTCACTCTGGAAGAGTGGACTCTGGCATTCTTCCATATGCAGAGGCTAATATTATTGTTATGTGTCTTTAGGAAAATTGGGGCCCAGACCTGGGCCTCTGTTTTATAAGTTGCAATCTTAGCAATGTGTAGGTAAGAAATATCTCAGCCTTGCTTCCCACTCCTGAATCATCTTCATAATATACTTACTACAATCTTGCAATCATGCATCAAGTAATTGCAGTATTCATTGTTGCCTTGATATTCACGATGCACTTACTAAGAACTCTTAACACATTCACCCATTCGTATTATTAAGGTGAACTAATTTCCCCCTCTTCTTGTGAATAAGCATGCAATATCAGTTACTCATCCTCAGATGACCTTGTCATATGTATTACTTTTCAAAAAATATTTTCTCAAGTCTAAAACTCCTTCCTTAATAGGATAAATTGCTCTGTTGGAATCCTTTCTTAGACTATATCCTATAGCAGTTTTCTTACTTCATCAAGTCTATAGTTTGAATTTTTTCCTTTTTGTTAGTTTAGTCAGAAAATAGTAAAACAGAGATATAACTCAGGTACATTGATTGTTATCATATTTCAAATGTAATGGAGCACTTTCTCATTCACTAATAGAAAATGAACATAAAATTTGATAAGCCACACAATAATTGAAGGGAACAGAAATTTTTGGTAATTTTCATCCAGAGAAACTAAACACAATATTTTTTAAACATTATCTTACTTATATATGATCTTAAAATAGCACTTACTTTCAATATGTTATTGGATAACATGTATAAAGTTAATAATAGACCCTATTGCTACAGAATCTTAACTGAATTTTCTAGCTCCAACAGTTGATTTTTTTGGCAATTAAGAATTTAGCTCTAAAGTTTCATTAACAGATTTTTATAGGAACATAATTATTTGCATGAAGAAATGGAAAATGTTTCCTAGTTTGCAAATGATATGCAAATTGGAAGAAAAGCAAAGACTGAAAGATATGTAATTAAAGTTTTAAAGACACATATGATTCCGGTGACTGAATCAATATAAGGCAAAGTGTATTTTCATGTGAAGAATGCCTGGGACAAAGAAAGTACATACACAGACTCTCCTGCTCCCTGACCTAACATCATCTCTGCTCTTACCTTTAACTACATCCTCCTGCTCCTCAGAATACCCACTCTATAGAAGAGGAAAATCAGATGCGATTAGGGAGACAGAGAATCTCCTGAAATTATTGCCCCAAGGCAAAATAGGGCTAGGAAATCATTAGTGGCTTAATGTTCTGCCATTTCTATGGCTATAAATCAACTGAAGTAATCCTGTTTATGTCCAAGATACTCATTATAATACATCTGGACTTGAACCAAAAGTATTGATCATTCTCTGTCAGTTGTGGACCACTGCTTCAGAGTAGTACTTGCTAATTAAAATGTGATAGCTAGCTCAAGTGTTGGAACATACAAAGAAAGAAAGTGTTTTCAGATGTGGAATATTTATCACTGAAAGAAAAATCAGAAAAAGATTATCACAACTCACACCTATGAAGGAAAGGAGGACTTTCTTTTACAATAATAAGAGGATGTGCAGTGTTAGGTTAGTAGTGCCAAGGAAACTGGAAATGATTGACTTATGTAGTACTGGAGGATGGAGGAACAGTCTGGCAGGGAACTGTGAGAAGATGACTTGTTTTAGAAAGATGCCTTACATTTACATTTAGAATGTCTTTTTGCACATCATGGGTTCTGAATTCACACAGCTTGTGAGAAGTGGAACTGTTATGTGAATGAATTTCAACTGTTTTAACTAAGAATCCCATATAAAAATACTAAAGGAATGAGGCAATACAATGTTTGTGATTAGATAGTAATGAGTCGGAATCCTGAGTGGATTGAAACATGTTTTGAAACCTCTATGAGTTTCAACTTCTTAATTCATAGAATTTTTGTGAAGAATAAATGCAATGACTTTATAATGTCTAACATACTCTACTTCATTAATACTGTTTATTGGTGACAATTTTCCTTAATCATAGCTTTCATTTTTAAAATTTATAATGTATTTCTTGGTACTTTTACCTGTAAAACTAATTCATAGTGATGATGGAAAGCATTATAGTAACAATAAATGGTTGAATAGAATACAAAAAAGGAATATATTGTTCTCATACTTGAAATGTGCTTTTGTTTAGTTGCAGAAATAAAACATGAACGTGGCATTAAATGGCTTACTATGCATCATTAATAAGGATGACCAGTATATTTGGAATGCTTAGTCAGTATTCATGACTGCTGGTCACAGTTTGCTTTATTTGTATTGACTCAAGCTTTACCTAAAACAAATCCATAAGAAAGCACTGTGATAATTCCCATTTTACAGCGAAAAAACTGACACTGGGACCTCACATAATAAGTTTTCTAGAGCTCAGAGATAATAAATGGCAGTATCAGGACTCACATCTGTCTCTTATGCTTATGCTTGTGACTACATTGCCTCTTGTATCAATCAATCAACCAAATCAATGCATCAGTCAAGTGAGATGAAATACCTAAAGTGTCTTGCCTTGAATAATAAATGAAGTTAAACAGAAATGAAAGATTGAATAAGATAAAAAGATAATAAATGCAACTAAAATAAGCAAAGTAATCCCAGTGTTTCACTCATAAAAGGGCTGAATCATGGTGCAAAAGCAAACAAATAGGCAACATTGTCACCACAATTTCAGGTTAACTTGCGGAAATGCAAGATACTAGAGGATATTCATGAGTATCCAGATACACTGTCTGTTTCAATCTCCATTTATCAAAGTCTTGACGAAAGAGCATTTTGCAACAAAATATGCTCGTCATATTGGAACAGTATATTTGAAAGCCACGTTTTATCTCCATAATCAAAATGAAAATCTTGCTGTATATTACAAGTACTTCTGATAAAATATACAATTTATATTGAATGATTTTTTTTTCATTTTGGTCAAATTTCATTTCTAATGGTTGCTCATGCTCTGCCCAAACATTTCTCAGATAAACTTCTTTTAGTTGTTAAGCCAGTTTCTTGACTACAGTATTTCTCCATTGTCCTATCCATTCAAACAGGTTACAAAAAAATCTAATTATGTGATTTTTCATCGAATTGAGAAAAGAAAACTTTATAAAGAGGAAAATGATAAAAACAACATATATTGCTCCACGGAGACTTCGCAGAAACTTTCTTTGTACTAGACAGCTGTGCACTCACATCTGTTTCAGAAACACACAGAGGCCAAAAGAAATCATGTGCAGCTTTCCTGTTTCTGTAACTTCATTAAGCACTCCCAAATACTCTATTTAAACTTGGTGTGCAAACAACTACTTGAAGCAGAAATGAAAGATATTTATGACTATAGCTTTCTTGTATTCATTTGAGATTCAAGTCACTGTTTGCCCCCAATCTACTGTATTTTCTACTGTTCTCCAGAATGGCTTCCTAGCTCCATTCTCCTCAAAGTTTGGTGCATGATAAGGAGAATTAACATCATCCAGAGCTTGTTAGAATTTTATAGACTCTCAAGCCCAGCCCCCTACACCTATAGCAACAGGATCAGAACAAGTTGCCCTGCTCATTTCCATCCTTATTAAAGTTCCAGAAGAATTGCTCTGGAGATGACAGGGTGCCCAACTGAAGAAAATATTTTATTTGTCTCTTAACCTAGAAGAATATATAAAAAGAGCTTGACCAAGAAACCATGAAAAACAAAAAAAGGTGACATTAGTGAAAAATTACAAAAATAGGGAAACCAGACATATTTACAAAAACATAGAATGCCTGTCCCAAGTTCACCATCATGCACCAATGCTTTCTTGATTGACATGGTTTATTTATAAGCTTCAACTCGATTTCTCTCTCCTAGGAGGAAATATAAATGTGATGAAGGCCAATACTAGCAAAGCTGTGGAAGATTCTCTAACTTTATGGTTATCAGCAGAATTAGCATTATCACAAAGTAATATTTGTTTAGTTTTTATTATATACTAAGCATTGTATTAGATACTTTCTATACTTTTCCTCTTCATTTTCAGATGGGAAAGCTGTCATTTAGAAAAAATAAATTACATTAAATCACACACCAAAAGGTATCAAATAGGATATCCTGAATATCTGACTCTGGAGTGTGAGCTAGTGTGAGAGACAACTGGAGTGACTTCCCTTGAATGCAGAACAATTGCTGCAACTGATTATATAGCAATTGATTTCCTCATACTGATATGTACAGAGCTGGCTATAGTATTTCCTTCTCTCTTCAATTGGCTCTAAGAATTGCAAATAAGGCTAGCCTGAGGTACTGGTATGAAATCTCTAAAACCATCAGACAGACTCTTGTTTCCTGCATAGTGCCCTCTCTAAAATATGTCAGCACAGCAGGATGGGGATGTTAGAGCCACTCAGCTCCAAGAATGTCAACTGGGTATGAGCCTCAAGGTAAAGAGGCTATGACTCCCCAGGACACAAAAGTTTACATACCAGAAACTGAAGCAACAGCCTCCAAAAACAATTCAGTTGCTACCTTAATTGAATTATGCAAATTGATCCTTCTGCATATCCTTATCTCTGCATTTTGCAGAGGTGCTTTGCTCCCTACCTGGTTAGCCAGCTCAAGTTACTCACATAATTCCCGCCATCCTCACTATCACTCATTCTCAAGCCACCCTTTTCTTCACAAGATAATAAATTTTGGGAGAGACCTAGGATTAGGGCCTTTGTCTGCACATCCTCACGGGGATTGGACATAGGACCACTTGGCTGCCATTAACTTGGAATATGTCTTGATGTCTTTACTCTTGCCATGGGTTGCATTGGAGGTGGTAGATTGGAATTCACTTGCTGGGATTCCAATGACATCTCAAGGGGATTGTAAATATAACTTGTTGGATTGTGAGGACAATATTTGGATGATTGTGCACAAAATTTGGGATTACAATAAACTAGTTAGTCTTTGTGGTCTTTTCTCTACTTGGGACTCCAGGATTACTTTTCTGCCACCTCTTTATGTATTTAGAAGAAATCATTTGCCCACTTGACTGAGAACTAACTCCCCAAGGTTTTAGTTTTATCCTTATGGACTCCCGAGGTATCTAAGCTTCCTCTTGGAGGTATTCCTAGATCTTATCTTCTCTTGCTCCCTCCCCTTAGATCAATGGTCAATTTCTGTGACCTATCATAGGCTCAACTGGAATATACTGATTTTGGTTTGAAAGCTCAACATTTTTAAATTCATTATTCTACGTCAGTTTCTTTCCCATTTTACTCTATCTGTGGTAAAGCCCTGTAACTTTTAGATCTTATTTATACTTTCAGTTTTTTACACTAACTAGACAATTTGATGTTCACAGAAGATACGGATACAACCACAGGCACACTCGGCCACCTTATCTTTAACAAAGGGGCCAAAAATGTTCACTGAAAGACAGCCTTTTTAATAAGTGGTGTTGGAACAATTGGCTTTCTATGTGCCAAAGCCTTAAACTAGACCCATGACTATCACCATGCACTAAAGTCAGAATGGTTCTGAGATCTAGATATTAAGACAGAAGCATTAAACCTATTGGAAAACAAAGTAGGTAGAAATCTAGAGGACATAGAGTTAGGCTGAGAGTTCATGAACAAAGACTAAACTGCATGAAAAATACTTCAAAGAATCATTAACTGGGATCTAGTATGATTAAAAAAAGTTTTTTCACATTGAAAAAAATCACCAACAGAATGAAATGGAAACCCACAGATTGGGAAAAGATTTTTTCCAACTGTGCCTCAGAGAAAGAACTTTTATATAGAATGTATAAAGATTTTTTTTTAAAAATCAAACCCTCCAAATTTAAAGACCCAATAAAAAAATGGGCATGTGAAAGGAGTACACAATTTTCAGATAAATAAATACAAATGACAAATAAAATGTTTAACATCATTGGTCATTCGAGAAAAGCAAATTAAAATTACATTGAGATATCATCTCACTCCAGAAAGAAGGACTATCATCAAGAAATTAACCATTTACAAATGCTGGCAGGACTGTAGGTAAAAAGGAACCCTTCTCCGCTGTTGGTGCGAGTGTAGTTTGGTACAACCACTGCAGAAATTAGTGTGGAGATTCCTCACAAAACTAGGGTTGGATGTTCCATTCAACCTAGTTACTCTCCTTTTGGGAATTTTTCCAGAAGAACTGAAAACATCATACCATAGCAATATATGTGCATGCAGGCTTATAGTAGCACAATTTGTAGTACCTAAAAGTTGGAAACAACCCAAATGCCCATAAATTTAGGAAAGAATAAAAAGATGTTGTATTTTTATATAATGGAATACTACTTGGCCATAAACAATATATCTTCTAATTAAAAAAAGAAACTACCATACAAAACACTCTAAAATACTTGTTGATGGAACAAATAGGTTTTAGTGATAGTAATTTCTATAGGATTTTTGGTTTTTTACAGCCCTTTTCTATCTATAGTCATTACTTAAATTATCTTGTCTAATAATTTGAATACTATGTGTCCATTTCTCAAATTGTAACTTCAATGCTAACCATGTACTGAACTCGAAATTCAGGTATCTAGCTATTTATCTCAGATCTTCACTTGGTTACAACATACAGATCTCAAATTTAACCTATCATAAATATGTTTCTCATTTCCTTCCCAAACCTGTCCAACATTCATAAACCTAAGTACGTAATTGATCTTACAATTTACTTGGTTATTCACACTAAAAAACCTTGGAATAGTCCCTAATTCCTCTTTCTCTCATAACAATCTTCCAATGAAGCAGCAAATTTTGGTGTGTCTACATTCAAATTACGTTGTGAATCTAGTTACTCTTCCCTACCTCCATGGCTCCTACCCTTAACCATAACATCAGGCTACACCTTGACTTTGATAATAACTTAAAGGATTTATTGTTTCAATTTCTGACTCTATAAAATAATTTACCTAGCAGCCAGGGTTACATTTCTAAAATATAAGTCACATCATCTGATCCCTCTGCTTAAAAGCCTCCAATGGAATTCCGTCCCACTTACCATGAATTTCCCATGAAGGCTCACAGGACTTCACACAAACTTGCTCCTACTTCCATTATATTCCTAAGATCCAGCTATACAAGCCTGATTTCTATTCTTGTAATACTCCAAGATTAATACCTCATCAGAGCATAATCCCAAGTTTTTTTATAACTGGCTCCTATATGTTATTCGTGCCTTTTTTAAATGTTAACTACTGAGAAGGCCTCTGACTATGATAGCCAATATAGTGTCGCAGGTTTGTGACACCATTATTCGTTTTCTTAACTTGTTTTGTTATTCACTACAGCATTTGTTCATACTTAACCCATCTTAAATGTGGTTTTATTCATTTATTGTTTCCCATATCAATGGAAGTTCTATCACAAAAGGAAAGTCATCAGTCTCTCTCACTGCTATATCTCTAGTGCCTGGGACACTACCTGGCACCTGATAGACAATGCCAAAAATGCTTCTTGATTAACTGAGTGGCTATGGACACTGCTTTTGTCCTTGAAATATTCTTCATTCTGTCCCTTTTCAAACCAAGTTAATATTGTATTTTTGCTCTTTCCTAAAACCAAATGTCTCCTGGAAACCTTAAAAAGATTCAGTTTCTCATTAAATAAATAGAATCCATTGCCTTATTTATATTTATGAACAAATATGATACTCTAATTTCAGTTAATGCTTAATTCTTCTTTCTAGTCCTGTTTTCATACCTGAATTTCTAAAGTCTAGATTAGATTCTATTTTGTAACCATATTAGTCAAGTCCACTTAATGCTATAACTACAGGTCCCTGCTCCATTATCCCTGCTGAAGCTGCATATATCCTTTCATTTCTTTATCTGGGCTTCTATAGTCTTCTCAGGACCATGAAAAAACATCTACCAATATGAAGTCTAGGAAGGACTTCACACAGTTGTTCAACCTCTGTCTGTCTCCCTCTTTCTCTGTCCTTAACTCTTAAAATGAATGCATCCACATATTTTCTCTCTTTCTCTCTATATCTCTCTGTCTCTTAAAATTAAAGCATCCATATATTGGGAAAAAAAAGACTTTGGTCACCACATGTGAACGAATTTAGAGCTCACAAAGTAAATCACTATAGCCGTGGTCCTATTGCCCTGTTAGCCTAGATTCTGCATCACCGTAGATTTCAGAAATAGCTCCCTGGAGAAGTTTCTGTCTTGTCTTCTTGTCACTAAATTTCACTAGTGAAAGGAAAAGAGTCTCAAATTCATCAGTTCAACCACAGATACTTTCTTTTCTTATGATATATTCTCAGCTGTTTTACCTGAGTGTGAAAACAGGGTTCCAAACAATATAGAAGAAGGGTTGTAGCTGACAAAGTTGAAAGGTGTCTTTTCAATACATTTCCATCTCCCTTCATCTCAAACTTCCCTACTCTTTTCACCTACTTATATTTTCCTGATGTGCATGCACTAGATTTTTTTATATACTTCCTCACTGCCAGATGTTTTTGTCATACTGCATCTATCCATCCATCCAGCTAGCCAGTTAACAAAATTTTTGAGCACTAATATATGCTGGAAACTACCCTAGATACTGGGGTTGGATTAAGTGACTTCCTTAAGAGTCTACTGAAAATTAATTCTTTTGTATATTACATACGTAGAATGGAAGGTCACATAACAGTGTGTTCCTCTAGTAGTATTAGCTTTTAAAATAAAATATTGTTTCTTAAAAAAAACAGTATTCACTTTAGAAATTTATTGTAGTCCCAGTGCATAACACACAATTGTAATATTGTAACAGCTACCATTTTAAGTCAAATAAATCCCAGGCAATGAAGTGAGTATTTTATGTGCTTCATCTCTTAATGCATAACAATTAAAGCTCTGATAGGTAAAGTCATCTGTTCAAAGCCTCTCCACTGACTAGTAGCAGGGATGTAGTCTGTCTGATCTCAAGAACCATACTCATTCTATTGTTTAGTGATAAATTAAGGTGACATAATCCTCAATGTAGCAATTTTGAATGGCTGAGGATAAGGACCTAAATGCTACCTCCTCTATCATAGTAAGAAGACATCCAGTAAAGGAACAATTAGAAATATGGGTTAACAATCAGGAGAGAATATTAATCTAAAAGTCAAGGGGAAAGAATTTCAGGAAAGTTAATGGACAAACTTTGGATATGCCTACTTGGAAGTAAAGCCTGAAGTTTTTTCTGGGACACATTTTCTGAGTTTTTTTCAGGGTTGGGTCTTCTAAGCAAGTGGTAAGTGTAATTTAAGACTGATAAAAAAATCCAAATATTTTTCGAGCTAAAATAACTGCCTGAAAACATGGGGATAGTGACTGTTAAGAGTTTTTCAAGTTTGAAGATATAGATCAGTGGTACAGTGGCTGCTCTACATGTGTGAGGCAAAGAATTCAATCTCTAACATAGCCAGAAAAAAAAGAATATGGGAAATTCTATGATGTAACATTGATTCAAATGCAAGTTCTGTGAGATTACCCAATCAAATGACAAGTGAATTTTGTATGCAATATGATTATACAAATCCTGGCACATTAATATATAATAATGGATATGTCATACTTTCAGCATTTCCATTTTGCTGGTAGATTTTTTTAGAGTCTTTCATCATTAACAATCACAATAAAATGATTTTTTGGATAAGGACATTCCTCTACTTCATGATTATTTCTTCCTGATTATTTAAGAATTGTGGATTAAAGTTTAATAGATTTTAAGGCACTATTTTATATATTTCTATTTACTTTCTGGAAAGATTATTATAATTTACACTTTTCCAAAAGTATGACTGTGAGACTATATCACATTACCTTCAAAAAGAGCAATTAATTTCTAGTATCTCTGAATATGATTGTAAAAAACCATTTAATTTGTATCTTTAAATGCTTATTTCCATATGAATTTCTTCCCAACTTATCCATATATGGCATTTTCAAGGGTGTTCTTTTTCTTATTGATTTATAAGAAATATTTATATACCATAGATACTAGCTCTTAGTTATACACACTCACAATTTTACTCTTTATGATTTGCTTTCTTACTTTGCTATTGACATTTTCTGAGTAAGAGAAAGTATTAGGTGTCATAGATTAAATCTTACATATTTTTCTTCTGTGATATTTTCCATGTGCATATGGTTAGAAAATATTTTCTCATCTTAAAATCAATCATATAGTGAACTGTATTTGTATTATGAAAGTTTAAAAATTTGAATTCTTAAAAGATTACAAATTTGTCAAGGAACATAATGAATTATAGGTATAATCTAAAATTTCATGGTTTGTCCCATCTCCTTTACAAATAGTTTTTTTGAGAATTGTTAAAGAATTCTCTCCCTTAAAAAAAGAATTCTTTAATGTCTGTCACATTTTATCATAACATATAATTGTTTATTCAAGATAATCTGGTTTGTTTTCTTCAGCTCTCCATTCTTTCAACTTTGTCACATTGGTAATTATTTTTTTTAGTAAATGTTTTCAGCACATAGTGAAGACATTCATCTTAGATTTGTACATGCACATGGTACATCTCAATTCTTTGTTGGTAACCTTTTCCTCTATTCTCCCTCCAATCTTTTTCCCTTCTCATTTAAAAAAATCTCAGTATAATTTTTCTAGTCAGCACTTTAGTAGATATTTCAGAAACATATTTTGACTACTGAGTCTGTTTATTTTTGCAAAATGAATGTAAGAAGCATTGTTTCAAAAGGTAACAAAAACTTGGGTTGAATTTAAATGATGCATACAAATTAATGCCCAACTTGCCAAAATAATGCCATATACCTGCAAACTATAAGGTTTATAGTTTATAACAGACACTTTTTTAAAGATTTGAATACGTAAGTTAAGAACAGTGTATCTCTCAATATATTCATATTATATTTTATGTTATTTAAGGAAATGATGTTTAAGAAATGTTTTATATAATGATCCTATATTTAAAAGATATTTACTCCTTTGATTTTGTCTATAATTTTTCCACATTGAAGAGTTTTCTATTGGTTATCACTGGCACATTAACAGAAATGTACAGCATAATACCTAGTGACTACTTTAACAGACTATTAAAAGAAGAAAAAGAAACAATCATTGTCATTTAGAGAACATATTCTGCACTGGAAGTTGTCTGCAATAGAATCAAAGAGTTACGAAAGTACAAGTTCAACCAAACTTGAAGTATTTGAGACTATGTTTTCACTCAGAAATCATCATTCTCATATATGAGAGAAAACACTTTCAAAACTCAGGAAGAAAGAAAGCAACTGTCTATTACACATGTTAAAGCACTGGGACAAAAGCATTGATTCTGATTAATTTTGGAAAGAAAATTTAAGTCTTCAATTGCATTTAGCAAATCTAAATTCGAAATGAAAATTTGTAGGGGTCATTATTTGACCTTGGAAAACAGGTACATAATGAAACTACTGGAAGATCTTGTGAGAGAAAATTGTAAAAACATGAGCACTTCTAATGTCACACTTTGTAAAAGTAGCAGAATATTTGTATGCATAATCAGAATATGTGAACTGGTATTTTTTAATCAATACCTTATTTATCATAGCAAATACCAATTGTTTTACATTACTTAAGGTAATATTAGAATATAGTCAACATAGTTTTTCTAAACTTTAAAAGTATGATATACTATATTTTATGTATAAAATATAAAATATTTCTAAAATGCTTTAATTCTCTCTTAACTCTTCAATGATTTTAACTGATACCTGTACTACCTGTTTGTGAGCATGTCAGTTACATTCTTCTAGAGCTAAGAATTGATTCAATAAATCTAAAATCCACTTAATCTTGGTAAACTTATGAAAGTCATCAAAAACAAATTTCAGTTTTCTACTGTAGGCAAAGTTAAATTTGGAGGCTAATCAATATAAAACATGAGAATAATTTATCCACAATCTGACATCATAACTGAGAGACTAGTAAAAGCATGTGTTCACATTAGCTTTCTATATTATCAATCCATTTTGTCTAGTTATTTGTACTTTTCTGGCAGCTTCTTTGAAGATCATTGAGATCAAAAGCAAATTAATGAATGTATAGAGTAAGCTTGGTGCTTCTCATTATAATAGAAAATAAATTATTAAATAAAACGTCAAAACCCTACATTAACAGAGGTATATCTAAAGGACTCAAAAACAAAAGAACTTCTAATTTCCAAATACAGAACAAAAATAAATCAGATAATACTGGATTGTGACCTAAATTATAAAATAAATATTCTTAGGTCCATATTGATATAACCTAGTGGCAAAAGAAAGGAAAGAAAAAAAAGACAAAAGAAAGAAAGAAAGAAAGAAAGAAAGAAAGAAAGAAAGAAAGAAAGAAGCAAATGCCCTATGAATTAAACCAAATGAATTCTATATGTAATGTGCTCTAAGGAAGATAGAGTATAACTCTAGTCTCATTAAGTGTGGGCTATACATAATGACTTCCTTCATGAGAAGGTGGGATGAATAGGACAGTAACTTTTCAGTGGAGAAATCTGATAAATATTACCTCAGCCTTGTGTTCCAAGGACAATAACTATAATTGTAAGTCATGTTATAGTATCTATCCTTGAGATGACATAACATAAATATCATTTTATATAAAACTCTGTCATCTTCTTTCCCATGAATAAAACCTTATTCTAATCATAAGAACAACACAAGACAAATCCAATGGAAGTGCACTACATAAAATGCCTGACTAGTATTCCTTAAAACTGCCAACAAAATAAAAAATAGGAACTGCTGCAGTCAAGAACGCATGACAATCATTTGTAGTATGAAATTTCTGGATGGGGTTCTGTAACTTAAAATGGACATTGAATAAAGAAACCTGAATAAACTGTAGACTTTTGCTAATAATGTATCAATAATATTTTATAATTTTGTCAAATATATTGTTGTAATACAAGACACTAATAATGGAAATTATGCAAATGAATATAGCACACCTCTGTGCTAATTAATATTCATGCAAATTTAAAAATGATCTACCACCTAGAGCTACAGTGGCAACTGGCAGTTGGAGGGTCCAACACTGACTCCCACTTCTGTCACTGACTCAAAGCTATCTTGACTGGCAGGAAGAGGATTGAAATGGGCTTCTGTGGGCACCATCAATGGAACTTAGGAACTGAATACCAGCAGGAATGCCAGCGACATAATAGGAGCTTTGCTACAATACATACAACACACAGATGAGTCTAGTGGGGCAGAGAAGTCTGAAGCAACAGTAACAATACAAGCAAGCAGGTGATAAGTTAGGTGAACCAGCTCTGTACTTGGGAACTAAGACACATGAAATAGAAGTGTGTGAGTAAGGCCACCTCCTTCTTTGCTTTACTTTTCTTTTTTTTCTTTAAGTGCTCAGCCTAACCAGGAGAATTTCAGAGCATAAATACATAAAGAAAATCAGAAGCCAAACACTAGAACTCCCTAGAATGATATCAACAGAAGAGAAAAATAATGGAAGAGGCCATAGAAAACAATTTCTAAAATGAACAAAAAAATGGAAATCAAAATGAATGACATAAAAACAAACATAAAAGATAGAGGAACCTAGAAAAAATGATAGAAACCATGAATTCTCAGAATAGACAAGAAATGAGATCAATGAACAGATCTAAATAGAAATTCAGGACATTAAAAACTCCACTGAAATTATAAGCAACATAATAAATGAAAGTAAGGATCAAATGTCAGACCTAGAAGACATAAATATGACTAGAAAACAGGAAAAGAAACATATCTTAAAAAAGCAAAGGACCATTAAAAATCAATCCAATAGTTAGAACATGAAGCAAAGAAGATTAACTGGAGTCAGTGAGAAAGCTAGAGACAAAGCAAAAGCCACAAAAAAACCATTTCACAGAAATAAAGACAGAAAACTTCCCAAACATGGATAAATAATTTGACATTAATATAAATAAAGCATGTAGAACTCCAAATAACCATGACCAAAGTAAATCTACAGCAAGGCATTTAATAATTAAGATTCCAGAAATTCAACACAAGAACAAAATATTAAAAGCAGTTAGAAAAAAGAAGCAAATCACCTATAAAGGAAAGCCCATAAGAATCACAGCAGATTGCTCAACATAAACCCTAAAATCTAGGAGAGCTTGGGGGGAGATACTTCAAGTCCTGAAAGTAAACAACCTTCAAACCAGATTGATGTATCTGCAAAATTTTTTTTCAAAATCAATGGAGAATTAAAATACTTCCATGACAAATAACAACTGCAGAAAGTCATGTCCACCAAACTAGTTCTACAAAATGCTCTGAACGATACATTAAAAAAGAGATAAGAAAGAACAAAAACACATGAACACCAATATAAGGAAGGCAAGTAACTAAACAGAGGAGAAGTACAGGAAACCAACAAAAGGGAAATAACAAGAAAATGATAAACTGTTACATATGTTATAATGATCAATATAAATGGCCTCAAATCACCAATCAATAGAAATAGACTGGCAGAATTGATCAAGAAACAAAATCCAACAATATGCTGCATTTAAAGAACACATTTTCCTCAAAAAGAAAAATCATACACTAGACGTCAAAGGATAGAAAACGATTCTCCATGCCACTGGGGCCCAGAAAAAAATAAAGGATAACTATTCTATTTGCAGACAGTGTAAACTTTAAGCTAAAACGGATCAAAAGAGACAAAGTCACTACATATTTGTTAAGAGAAATCTCTAAGAAGTGACAACAATCATAAATATATATGCACCAAACACAGGTGCACCCAATTACATAAAACAAATGTTAACAAGCATGAAAAACCAAGTAAACATTAATACAATTGTAATGGGAAACTTTTATATCCCACTCTCACAAAGAGATAGAACTAGACAAAAAAAAAACAGCAAAGAAATACCAGAATTAAAACAAACCTATGAACAAATGGACTTGGTAGATGTATACAGAGTGTTCCACCTCATAATATCAGAATACACATTCTTCTCAGCTGTACATGGGATATTCTCCAAAACAGAGAACATATCAGCTCACAAAACATGTTTAAGTAAATGTAGAGGAACTGAAATCATTCCGTGCATACTATGTGACCATAGAACAATGAAACTGAAACTCAACAACAAAATAAATCACTAAAAAATACATAAACACATAGGAAATTAAACATCACACTTCTGAGGACCCAATGTTTCACAGAGGAAATAAAGGGCAAAATTAAACAATATGTTGAATTAAACGATACTGCCAATAAAACACATCAAAACCGAAGGGACACAATGAAAGCAGTCCTAAGAGGCAAATTATAGCAATAATCACTCACATCAGGAAAAAAGAATGAGCTCAAACAGCCTAATGTTAAACCTCAAACTTCTCTAAAAAGAACAAATCAAGCTCAAAGCTCATAAGAGGAAGGAAATTATAAAGATAAACTAAAAATTAGCACAATTGAGACTAAGAAAACAATACAAAGAAATGAATTGAAAAGTTAATTCTTTGAAAGAATTAGTAAAATTGAAAAACTATTAGCCAACCTCATCAAAAAAGGAAAGAAACAACACAAATTGAAGCAATTAGGAATGAAAAGGGACAGTCACAACAAATGCTACAGAAATCCACAAGATCATTAATACATACTATGAAAACCACAAAAGAAATGGACAGATTCCTAGAAATAATCAAATTACCAAAAATTAAATCAAGAAGATATAAAAATTATAAATAACCAAATATCAGGTAATGAAATTAAAAATCTAATTAAAAACTTACCAGCAAAGAAAGGCCAAGCCCCTGATGAAATCATTGTTGAATTCTCCAAGAAATTTAGAGAACTACCTCCTTATGGAAAGCTATTACTAGTTCCTCTTGGTGGAAATCTTTGTTAACTATACTCATAATTGTCTTATTAATTCTACTCTTTGGCCCATGCATACTTAACTGTTTCTTTGGCTTTGTCTCCTCCAGACTTAATGCTGTGCACATACACAAGATGAAAATACATGGTGTCTATCCAGGGCCTCTAGGTAGGATCTCTGTGGAAGTACCTCTGACTGCCTTTCAAACACTGTGACCCTGTTCAGCCTGAAGCAGCTAGATCTGCCTTCTGCCCCATTCCCCTCATGGCAGTTTGGGTTACTTCTTCAGAGGGGAAATGTTACAGGCAGCTGAGCCAGTTAGAAATATTATAGGCAGTCAGACAGGGCTAGGCCCTGGAAGAAGCTGGCACAGAGCTATCTGATGACCTTGGAGGAGGCACACACCTCTTGCTGCAGGCCAGATCTCAAAGTAGAAGAAACACACCTCTAGCTGTGGGCCAGGCCTCAAGACAAAGGATCAAACAAATACATCTACATCCTGGAGACTGATATTCTAATTAGTTCCCTCTGATCCTGGAGCCTCTATCCCATCCCCCTAGGGTAAAGGTCACAACTCCAAGAATGCCTGCTTTCTATGTGACTTGCTTTCCCATTTGTTCCTAATGTAATCAATTTTACCTGAACTGTTGAGCTTATTGGCTAACTATAGTTATGTCCCACCTTATGCCCATCTGCTTTGTGAGTTCCCAGTCTTCCCCCACTTTGAAATCATGGTCTTACTTGAAAAATCTTTGGTAAGACAGAGTCAGGGGCAACCTACTCGGGACCCCCTTCTGTCTCTCTTCAGATAGAAGCTTTCTCTCAATAAATATATTCTACTCTTCAAAAAAAGAAAAATTTAGAGAGGAACTAATGCCACTAATGCTAAAACTCTTTAAGGAAACTGAAAGGGAAGCAATAATTTCAAAATCATTTCTGTAGGCAAGTATTACCTTGATTAAAAACCAGAGAAGAACCCAACCAAAGAAGAAAACAACAGACCAATTGCCCTAATGAATATAGATGTAAAAATATTAAAAAAGATACTGGTATACAGAATGCAGCATATCATTAAGATTCTACACCATTACCAAGTAGGATTTATCCTAGTGATTCAGGGATAGTTCAACATATGCAAATCAATAAATGTAATATATCAGATTAATATAATCAAAAACAAAAATCACATGATCATATCAATAGATGCAGAAAAGTCACTTAATAAAGTCCAACACCCATTCATGATAAAAAAATAAACTACAGATAATTGTAATAGGGATTTTCATTTTAATCTGATAAAAGCCATCTATGAAAAACCAACAGCTAACGTCATACTAAATGGACAAAAACTGAAAGCTTACATTCTAAAAACAGGAACAAGACAAAAATGTATACTATCACTTCTCCTATTCAATGTCTTTCTGGAAATATTAGCCACAGCAATTACACAAAAGAAAGGAATAAAAGGAATAAGGATAGGAAAAGAAGAAGTTAAATTATCCTTTTTGCAGATGACATGTACTCTTCACAGAGGATCCCAAAAGCTCAACCAAATGACTTGTAGATTTAATAACAAAATTCAGTTGTGTAGCTGAATACAAATTCAACCCTCAAAAAACAATAGTATGCCAGTACACTAGCTACATACTTACACAGAGAGAAATTAGGGATACCACACAATTTACAATAGCATTTAAGAATGATGTATTTAAGAATCAATCTAACAAAAAAAATAAAAATCTATAAATTGAAAACTACCGCTGAAAAAGGAGGTGAAGAAGATATCAGAAAATGGAAAGATACTCCTTGCACATTGATAGGAAGAACCAACATAGTGAAAATGGCCACACTCCCAAAACTCTTTCACAGATTTAAAGCAATCCCAATCAAAATACCATTAGCATACCTTAAAGAACTAGAGAAAATTTTCCTAAAATTCATTGGGAACTGGAAGAGACCTAGAAGAACAAAAGTGTTTTTGGGCAACAAAAGGAAGTCAGGGGCATCGTAATTTCTGACTTGAAATTGTACTACACAGGTACTGTGGTAAAATCAACATGGTATTGGCAAAAAAATATCCTGAGGATTAGTGGAAGATGCAGTCACAACTCCATACACACTAAACGACCTTATTTTCAACAAAGAAACCAAAAATTTTCACTGGAAGCAAGTCTCTTTAATAAATGGTGCTGGAAAACTAGCTTTCCACATGCCAAGACTAAAACTAGACCCCAGTCTATCATTTTGCACTAAATTAAAGTAAAAATGGAACAAAGATATAAATATTAAAACAAAAACACTAAGTATACTGGAAGAGAAAATAAGTAGGAACCTTGAAGATATAGGTGCAGGCAGAGATTTCATGAACAAAACCCAGACTGTATCAGAAATACTAAAACAAACCATCAAATAGGATCTCACTTTATTAAAAAGCTTCTGCAAAACAAGATAATATATCAACAAAGTGAAAAGACAATGCATAGAGTTGGAAAAAACTATAGCCCATTGTTCCTCAGACAAAGGACTTATATCTAAACTATACAAAGGAGTTTTTGAGAAAATTAGGCTCCAAATTCAAAGACCCAATCCAAAAATGGTCTTCTGAGATGAATACACACTTCTCAGATGAAGAAATAAAAATGGAAAATATATGAAACAATTTTCAACATCACTGATCATTTGAGAGATGAAAACTAAAACAACACTGAGATTCCATCTCACTACAGAAAGAACATCATCAAGAAATCAAACAGTAACAAATACTGGTTGGACAGTGGGGAAAATGGAATTCTTCTCCATTGTTGTTTGGCATGTACACTGATACAACCATTGTGGAAGGCCATGTGGAGTCTCTTTAAAAAACTAGAATTAGAGGTCCCATTTGACCCAGCTATTCCCTTTCTGGGTATCTTCCCTGCAGTATTAAAAGCATCAAACCAAGTGATATATGTGCATCTGTGGCTTAGTAGCATAATTTGTAATAGCTAAATGTTGAAAACAACTCAAATGCCCATCAACTGACGAATGGGTAAAAAAAGATTTGTTTTTTTATGTTATAGACTAATACCCGGCCATAAAGAAAGATAAACTTGAGACTTTTCTAGGTAAATGGATGCAACTCAAGGCCATACTCATAAGTGAAACAAATCTGTCTCACTTGTATAAAAATGTCATTGTCCTATTAGTGTAAAAAACTGAAAGAGTACAAAAGATCCAAAATGGAAAAAGGATATCATGAATGGGGAAGAAACTGTTTAAAAGAAAAGAAAAACTGTAATGGGAGAATGGGAAGTTAAGGAAGGGAAAAAAAGAAAGAAAGAAAGAAAGAAAGAAAGAAAGAAAGAAAGAAAGAAAGAGAGAAAGAAAGAGAGAGAGAGAGAGAGAGAAAGGAAAGAAGGAAGGAAGGAAGGAAGGAAGGAAGGAAGGAAGGAAGGAAGGAAGGAAGAAAGAAAGAAAGAAAGAAAGAAAGAAAGAAAGAGAAAGGAAGGAAGGAAGGTAGGAAGGAAGGAAGGAAGGAAGGAAGGAAGGAAGAAAGAAAGAAAGAAAGAAAGAAAGAAAGAAAGAAAGAAAGAGAAAGACATAAAGATGATAGATGGATAAATAGATAGATAGATCTATATACACACACAAGATAGGTAAGATAGTTCTACATCTAGTTTCTCAGTTCATTGAAAAGAAAGTTTTGTACTAATACTATTTTGCACAGTTTTTCATGCTTATAGCTTGTACTCTGAACAATTACTGTGACTATAACACTATCCAATGTATTAAATATTGATACTCTCATAATAACTAGTTTTGAAACTCTATATTATTGTTAATTTTACTTTTCTCTGTTCAAAATAACTAAAGATACGACAAAGGGTTGATTGACTAAAAAAAGAACTGGCATACAATATCTTAATATTTAAGGTTATTTTAGAAATAGATAAAAGTTCAAAACTTATGGTTTCTTAATGAAGATGGGAAAACTGAACTATTGCAGAAAAAGCCACATACAGACAGACCTATCTTAATGGTCAACCTACAGTTTTAAATACAACTATGTACAGAAAAATACCAAGATAACACAGTTCTTTGCCCATCATCACTGATAGAATGATGTCTCATTATATTTCAAATTCGACCAATGACCATTTATGTTAAAGCAAAATCAGAGATCTGAATAGATGATTGTCTTAGTATATATATGAGACCGATTCTAATCATCAGAGCATAATGACCATAGTACTTTAAGGAAACGAATGGATCCAAGCATATAATTGTATATAATATTTTACTGGGGTAGTTGTCTCTTATAAAGATCTTTAGAGAAGATTCACAAATTCCCAAGGTTATCCTTGCAGTTAAGAGTACTTCTAGTAAAGTTTTGCCTGTTCCCAAAACAACACAAAACAAAACACTCAGCTAGTGTATAACATTAACAGTCCAGTAATTACAACTGTCTCTATCCATGATATTTTCCTTTTTGATTTTGTCAGGTTTTCTTTTTTTTATGAAAAATGTAACAAAGTAATAACAGAATTGCAATATTATATAATGTGTATCAGTTTTTTCCTTATTTTGTTTAGACTTTCAAGAGTCTGGAATGAGTCTTCACATGTTTGAGCATCTAAAATGAAATTTGTACTTTTCATTTGTCCTTCTATTCATTCATTGAACAATATGTAAGGGGTGTCCACTCTATGTCACACATTACATTAGAAGTTTCAGAAATCAAGTTGATTTAGACACAGTATTCACTAGTCTAATAAAGACAGAAAGCCAAATGGCAACGTAAATGTGGAGATGATGTAATACAAGTATACAAAAACAACCATGGAAATTTATAGGAATTAATGAGCACTATGGTGGACTAAAAATATGTTCACACAGAAACAATATTTCAATAGGTTCTCTCAGAAGTTTGTTGTGATCAGAATGTGTCTAAAATACTCTCAGTAAAGAGAACAGAGACAGCTACATGGAGAAAAGAATCAAGATATAAAACATACTTGGCATGACCAGGAGAAAAATGACTGTATCATGAAGAATGGTAGAAAATAAGGTTAATATACCTGATCAGTAAGTGATCTTGTTGTTATGTTAGGTGTTTTATATTTCAATCTGAAGATAACAGTATTGGAAGGAGAGGAGTAAAATAATTTGAGTAACTAATTGCTTTGGGTGCATTGTGAAAAATAGACTGACACATTGAGGGAGAAACTGAGAGTTAAGAGGTGACAGATGATGATAAGCTGAGTTATGGGGTCTGCAGCAATAAAGTAGGAAGCAAAGGAACTGATAAAAATATTGGCAAACAGGCTTATTACTCAAAATTGATAGCAAAAATATGCTTGATAATATTTCAAAGGTGGAGATGAGAAAAGATTTGGAGTTTTGTGCTGAATGAATTCTGTTTTCTTAGTTAAGTTAGGTCTAATTATTTACTTTGAGAAATAAGATAAAGCCAGAGACTGCTCATAGATGGAAAGAATAAAAACACTGCAAAGTAACACAAAGAAATGAAAAGTGCTAGGCCAAGCTAGGACACTTACAAATTGTAGTGTAACAAACTAATAGGAAACCAGGTAGGCTGAGCGTTTCAAGTAAATGACATCAGGGAATCAAAAGAATTGAGCCACTGGGGAATAAAAGGACAGGTAGCAAGAAACTTGCTTCCGTTGCACAGTAAACCAAGATAGCCAAGTGGAGATAAGCCTAGTATGCACTTACAATAGAGGTTTCTAAGATTCAAAAGTATTAGGTAGAGAATCCACTACTGCAAGGAAAATAGAATAGAAAATATGTCCTTAGTATCCAACATGCAACTATAATATAAGCCATGAATAGAATTTTTGAAGAGAGAAATGGATGATTTTATCATTATTAAGGAAATGGATGGTTAAAACTTTTTTGGAAGGGCTTGGGGTAAATTAACAACACTGTCTGCCAATGTGATGTTCTGAATACAAAGCTAGCTCATAAAAGTAGAAAAACATTTTTCCAAATAGTTTTTAACTGCTGACATTTTCCCCACCCTTGTATATAAATTCATTTAATGAAAGAACACTTCAAAACAGAAATCTCCAGAATTTGACATCTCAAACAATCTGCCAAACAAACATTCCTGCTTAACTAGCCTGTCAATTTAATGATGTGGGCAGAAGAAAACTATTCAATCATGAAAAGAAAGGGGAAAGGTCAAAGTAAATTTATTAAATATTCTAGGCATTGTAAGATTATTGTTATTCTTTATAGCACTTTGCAGTTGAAGCTTTGCAGATATTATAGCAACCAAAAAGTTGTAAAACTAATTTAACATTACTCCCAAAAATGTCATCAACAGAAACAATAAGAAAATCTGAAGACACATTAAAATAAGTGATATGAAAAACAGTACTCTTCAGGGAAGTAAAATCCAACAGCATATGTGATATCAAGGAATATAAAAGTAAGAAAAAAAAAAGATTTGCAGATGAAGCTTAATTCCATGGCCTAACATGGAGAAGTCAGAATTTGTGAACCAGGTAAATCATAAAATAATATTGGTTCTGACTCAAGTCTCATCAGAAAATAACAAGAAACAGATATACAGCAGAATTAAATATGTGAATCGCAAAACAAATCATAAAAACAACTAGAAAACAATGCACAGAATGTCCTCTATCATTCAGTGTTGTTTTACCAAAAGTGTTTATAATGAGAAGAAATTATTTTCCAGAGGACTTCTTAAAATCTGAAGCCAATAAAAATTGCAGATTTTTTAAAGCCTCATTTCATATTTAATGATTCTTAGGCTTTTTTTCAGGATTCCACCAGAATAACTTACATGCAAGTAACTCCTAAAGAATCCACAAGTGTACTGCATATTTTAGCAATGAAACTAGAACTTCCTGCTACTTTCCCCAATCCAGGGTGAAAAACATCTTTGGAATATTGTTACTGACATATTTATTCTATGTGCAATGAAATGTTCTCAAAGAATGCTTTCTACTTAGAAAAAAATTTAACAATAAACATTGTTAAAAGTATATAACTTTTGTAAATCATATATCAATTTCTTACCAGTTTTTGTAGGGTTCCCACAATAGATACAGCATGAACTAATTTCTGTCACATGATTTATTACTCTCAAATTTCAAATTTTTCAAAATGCAGTGTAAGAAATTTCCTCTCTTCATTTCAAATCCCATTGTCCCAGACTATAGCATGAGAAGTCACTTCTCTAATTCTCTGAGGCAGTCATTATTTGAGAAGTGATTCTTTGAATTCCTGAATTCGTAGAAGTATATAAATATTCTATCAGTTAATGTGGACCAGAGATGATTTTCACCTGAGGTAAATACTCTAAGTAAGATGACTATTTTGCTTTAAAATAGCAAAAAGAGTAATTTTTTTCTTATAAATTACCCACTGCTTTCTATTCATGTATCAAATTTCATATAATTTAATAACATTTATAGTGCATGTGACTATTTAAGGTGTGATAGTTGATATGATTTATTTATGCATCCCACATTTTCCATTAACTTAACCAAGGGCACAAAGCCAGTAAATGTTGGAGTTAGGATTAAATCTTTGATTTACCGATTATCAAGTCTCTATTGTTTCCACGTTGCTAATAAGGTAATTTTTTGTATCATTTTTAGTCATATTGTGGAAACAAAATAATCATTCTGGAATGGCATGTTATCTTTTCTCAGCTCCTATCATACACAAACTTATTAAAAGGCCTCATCCTTTTAAGCACAGAGAGAATGCACATAGGAGCAGAGCTACAAACTAAAGTGAAGAATGATTGCCAAGTCAGCATACTCCACAAATCACATTTGTGTAAAGTAGAACAAGACTTCCCTTCCTGATCAAAGAATTGCCACAACATGCCACCTTCAGGCAGAACAAATACAAAGGGCACATTGTGAGCTGAGTGCAAATTGTAGTGCAGCCTGTTATGACTTGTTTGTAGGTGGTCCCCAAAGCCTCATGGGGCTACAGTGGGGCTTTTCATGGCAGCTGTATGTAGAGCATGTGATGTTGAGATTAAAGGCATGGATTACTAAATCAGCCCACTGATTGGTTCGGCATAATTCTGAGTGTGGCTAATGGGAAGGCCCACCCCATGTGTGAATGCTAACTTCCCTAAGGGCATGTAAACTGGATAAAATATAAGGGATAGAAAGTGGGCTGCTTCTGTACCTTATTGCTTACTGCTTTTGCTGCCTCTTGGCTTCCGCCTTCCACATCATGAATTGTTTTCTATCCTTTGCAATGACCCTCTGCTATGCCTCCCTGCCTTAGAGCCTGCCAGCTATGAAATGAAACCTCTACAAACTGTGAGCCAAAATAAACCTGTCTTTTATTTTCAGTTGTTGAGTATTTTGGCTCATTAGTGCAAAAAGTAACTAACATACACCCCAAATACATGTCCATTCAACAAGGTCTTTTCAAGCAGAGAACAGTTTTCAAGAGCATTCCTAAGGACATGCTGACTAATTCTCTGAGGCTATTTAGAGGACTTGGCTCACTGGCTGATCTCCTTATCTGGGTCTCTCTAGTATTGGTTACAATTAAATCTCATTGTTCTTTTAATATTAAATAGGAGAATGCATCAACCAAAGACATTTTACTGAGGTCCATAAGACACCCTGCTGTATTTTGCCACTTTGGCTATATTTATAAGCAAAAAATACCCAGAAAAATTTTAATCACATTGGCTGAATTTGATCAGGAAAATAAAATATCCAGAATCATTTACTAAACCTATTTTACTTTACAGAAGACCATTTCCACCTTGATAAATTCAAACTAGTCAGACATTTAAGAGGAAAGATTTGTTTTCCAAAACACTGTTTGGTTCATATGTGGGCCAAAGAAAAGCAGTACATCTTATCATGTACTTAAGATATGCATTCCAACCCAGTGTCTTTGGTTAAGTGTTATGACTAAAATATGTTTTGAACACTATTGGCTACAACTTCTGATATACTGTCATGTTGCATGAGTCAGGTTATATAATCCACAGTCATCATGAAAATGGAAACATTTCAAGAAATATGACCATTTGGACTGTCCATGCCTCATGCAAAAAGGTAGATTTTAATATGCCAAGTTTTCTGAACATTTCAGGTATTTGCTTATAGATAAGAGCATCATAATCACTTACCCATACCTTATGAGCTTAAATAATGTGGTAAGTATTTTCCTTGAATATTCCATCATAATATTTAAAGGATTCTAACAGGTAGATATTCACCATCATCTTGATTTCCTTCTTACAAATGAAGACCTGAGATTTAGACACATGAAATAACTTATTTAAAGTGCCTCTACTAGAAAGTGGCATTGTGTCAGTCACGAACACAAGTCCATTCAGTCTGAGAAATTGAGCTCTCTACTGTTTCTGACATATTATTTGGTAAATTGATGCTAACAGTGAAAACTTAAAGATGCTATAATAGTGACACTTAGATGCAAAAATCTCAGTCATACTACTCAGTCATACTTAGTTATACTATTCAGTACAAAGTTGTACTTCATACTCCATATGAAGAGTTGGGGTTAAATTCTTATTAGTAAATTTGCATAAAGAAAAATAAACTACATTAAAAATAGGATGTTTCAGGTAAGTGTGAGCAACACACTTTATTTTATTTTGTTTTGCATAGAGGTTAATTAACAATATACCATTCCAAACCTGCAGTTTTACGGAAAATTAATACACATCTTTCAAGTAAAATGATATTTATTCAGCAATTATAATTAAATACTTCATCTGAATGCTTTACCTCCCACACATTTAAAAGTTTCTCTTATTTTACAAACTACACTAATTGGTGCATACAATCTTGTGTATGACTATTCCTTTAGTTGAAAATTATAATACAAATATAGTAAAAACAAATATACAAAATTATTTATACACTAAATGACATTATGGGTGTTATAAGATAACCTAGAAACAATTCCTGCAAAATATAATACATAATTTTAACCAGCATTCATTCTTCAAAAGAAATTACATCAATTTTATGAAGATTTGCTGAGTTGTTATATTTAAAGTTTGCATTATAAAAACTTTTTCTAAGGAAAAATTAGGAGAGCTAAAACAAGAAAAGATGATTTGCCTCTTGAGTATAAGGTTTGCAAACCACAAAGACAAGAGGCATTGGCTTTTGCCAAATCTGCTCTGCAATATTTATTTCTAACTAAAGTGACTAGCAGTGTTAATGTACTGGATCTTGCATGTCCCAGAAAAGTGCTTGTGGAGACTGCTTGAATTCCAGCTACAGGTTCTACTGAGAAGTAACACAAACATTAGGAGATATGGCCTAATTGAATGAAGTAGGGCACTGGGCATATCCTTTTGAAGTGTATGTTTTGTCCCTGGCTTCTATTGACTCTGTGTTTATGCTTCTTACCCACCACGAACTGATCAGCTTAATATGACTTTATGACATGCCACTTTGCCTCAGCCACAGGCCCACACCAATGGAACTAGACAGTCATGACTTAGACCTCTTAAAGTGCAAGACAAAACACATTCTTTTTCTTTTAAGTTGACTTATGTCAAGTATTTTTTCACAGCAATGAAAAGCTTACTTACAGAAGTAGTCACAACCAAGGGGGGCTATATTTGATAAAATTGTACCAATTTTGCCTATTTCTGATTGTCATAAATGCTTACCAATTAGAATGAAGATGCAAATGGCATGCTTCACCTGGCATTCTCTCTTCATCTGACATCAATGAATGACACAGAGGATGAATGCATAACATGATATACACAGTATCTAAAAAGGCAAGAAGAAGAAGAAATCTGGCTCAAACAAGATGAAATGTGAAGAAAGAAAAAAAGAAAGGGAAGAAGATGATGAAGAAGAAGAAGAGGAGAAAGAATAAAGTAAAAGAAGAAGAAGAAGAATGAGGAGGAGGAGGAAAAGGAGAAGGAGAAGGAGGGGAAGAATGGCAGAAGAAGAAGAAGAAAGGGAGGAGGAGGAGAAGAGGAAGAAGAAGAGGAAAAGGAGGAGGAGGATAGAGGGATGAGGGGGATGAGGAACAATAGGCAGAAGAAGAAGAGGAGGAGGAGGGAAAAGAAGTCAAAGAAGGGGAGTAGAGGAAGAGAAGCAGTAAGGAGGAGAAGAGGAAGGAGGAGGAGGACAAAAGAAATGGGAAGAAAGAAAGGAGGAAATAAAAAGGAGGCATGAATATGAGTAGTGAAGTTGAGTAAGCCAAGCAAAGCAAAATATGAAGATAGCAAACTGAAATAAAGAATAAGACTCAAGGATTGAAATACCAGCTTTATATGAGTCAAAAGTGCAAGTTTACATTGCTGTAATAAGCATGTATTACATATCATGAATTTTTCTGTGGAATAGGATACAAAAATATCAGAAAATTTTCAAGATCTAATCAGTTGGGAGGAATTCTAGGTTAATTGAAAGAGGTTCATTTTCTGTAAGAATATTCAGAGGCTATGTCCTTCTCAAATATATTTAACCTTGGGACACTGTCTCTTTGTAGAGTACTATTTGGGACTTGAAGTAAAGAGAACATCTTTGAAGAAACACTGAGTAAGGGGGCCCTCTGATGAGACAGTGAGTTCTCTGTAAAATGGAATCAGTTTACCAAAAACAGGGATGGAAATATCCCATGAGGGCTGGCCTAAATGACCATAAAGTTTCCTCCTAACCTGGGAGTCTACAATACTTGATTTCCTAGACCCAGTAGTTTTAATTCTCTATCATACTTGGAGCAGAGTTCCTAGTGATCAAACTGTCTCAAGACAACTACCATGATAGTAGGAGAGTTGTGAGGGAAAATAATAGTCCTTCAGTGAATTCATACCACAGAAGTGCTGGCCTTTCAACTATTTTCATCTTTGGAACAGACATTAGAGATGGCAGTGTGTGAACAAGAACCTGGTAGCACAGAAATTAGTCAGAGTGGTACCCTGTTGTGCTCAGATGCCATACAACCAGATGGGTAGACTGCTTTCTAATTTTAGGATAGGGTGATTGAGTTCGATGAGCCTTGGACCCCTCCAGGGCTGCCCAGCCTCCAGACTCACTTAGCACATGGCTTCTACCCTCATGTTAGGAACCTTGTTCTACTTGCTGAAGAATGCATTTTTATTACTGAGTTAGCATTGGGACCTGAGGCCTGAGAACAAGTGTAAGTGAGGATGTGTTTTCTGTCTGTGTTTTCTGTTCTATCCCTCTTTAAAAAATGTAGTTCATACTACAGAGATTTTGCTGATCAATTCCTTAACCAGCCAGTCAGGAAGGTGTATTTTGAATTAGACATGTGCATTTGCTATGTTATCTCTACTGGTTCTGAATAGATCCTATCTTCTTTTTTTCTGAGAGAGGGGGTGCATTCACACATTCATGTGTGCATATATAGAAGCAATCATGAAAGCTCATTTCTACAAATTCAAGTGACATTATAATGCAGCATGAAGTATTTCATTGAATCTCACCTAAGGTGCAAAGGACTGTTACCATATAAATAACTTTCTCACAACACAAAGCCCCACTGATTTTTAATTAGTTCTATTTAACTTTCTAAATGTGTTAGAATTGATGTGATACAATCATACTACAGTGTTTCTTATTTTGATCCTAAGGTAATGCATTCCCCATGAAAAAAAGGTTAGCAATGTGAATCACATACTTGCAGAGACCATTACAATAAAGTCCAACAGTACTTTTTAAAAGGATATGAGTAAAGCATTTTCAGTTTCCCATAAAGTTACTAATAAAGCCAGCATATGTGCTGCTGTCATCCCAATTATTTACTACTGTAGTTGTGAAAACACAGTATGTTTACTGGTATTTTATCATCAATTTTGGCTCCTTCCACTAAAAATCTGATATTTAAAATATTTAATCTGACTAACTTCAAATTGTGTCTAAATTGTTTTGCCCTCAAATAACACTGTAAGATCTCTTTACACAATACCTTAATCAATGCAGGCATACATAAATATATATTGAATGAAAGAATAAATGAATGAATTGATAAGCTTCCATTGTTGAAATTTACTTTTAAATCAGATAGGCAGTAGAGAAACTATGTGGCACTGGCCAAAGAACTCGTTTCATACCAAGTGTGAAATCTTGTACTTTAGATGAACATATATTTCAGTGCTGCCCCAGTCATAGCTATTTCCAGTGATATTCAGATGTCCTAGTGATTTGTCTTCATTATTGCAAATACTTTAATTATGCCTGTGAAATTACTTACAAACAGGCAGCCGAGTCACTTTATTTCCTTTAATGTCTGCGTGAAAGACTGGTTCAAAAAGATGCTTCCAAGATTGTGTTTTTCTAATTTCTGGTGAGGGGCTGGCAAGACTTTAATGATTCAGTAAAGAGAAGCATTCATCTATATAATTATTTTATTTTGCTGGTGCATGGACTGTGAGTTCACCTTTTAATGGTCACTCGTCATTTCATAGCAGCTATGCATTTTGGTTCACTGCGATGATCTATATTTAGTGACTACAGCATGCTTGTTTCACTGACTTAAATTTAATCTATAATGAAATTTTACAAACAGTGCATATATTGATATCTTTTATTACAAAAATGTAAATTTAAAACTTTTCTAATGTACTTGTGCTTTTTGAAAGAAAATATCTTACATGTGTATATTTGAAAACAAAAAAATCAAATCTGGGTACAAATACATGAATTAATTATATTGTATTTGGTATATATGAAAAGAAGAACTAAACATGTGAGTCTAAGCCTAAATTACAAGAAAATACACATTTTAAGTTGATAAGTCAGGAATTGTCAGGGATATAGAAGATGTCAAGAAAGAGAAAAACCTACTACCAATACAAAAAAGTCCTATATTATTAAAGTTGAGGAATAGACAATTTTTGTTTAACAAGCTGAAGTGAAAGATTTATTTTGCAGCTCTGTGGATCAGAGACTGTATTTAGAAACTATTTTTTGACCAGGAAAGCAAGCTAATAAAATTTTCCATCCAATTCATCTAAAGACTAACAGTTATTGCTGATTAGGGACTAAAAACTAGTTACAGCAATATTTTAATTACATTTCAATGCAACTCTATGAATTAATTTATCCAGACAAAATACTGTATTATATTGGTTTGCAAAATGGCTAATTATTCCAACCAGAACTTGAAGGAAAACAAAATACTTCCCATTTAATATACAAAGACAATAATGGATGAACCAACAACAACAAATTATTTCAAGGGCATAAACACTTATTCTAAGACAGAATCGATATTAAAGTAGATCTAGTTTCAGCTTCAGCCCTTCCAAAGACACCATTTAGCAGCAAAATGCTCAGTGTTTAGTCTGTGCTAAGGACTTTTGCAAGTTGTTTCACTTTTTCAGCTGAACAAAAAACAGAGTTTTGAAAAAAGTGAAGGATGTTTTTTGTTTGTCTTGATCTGTTTTTTTATTGTCTATCCCATTCAGTACCCTAGGTTCTCTTGAGTAGAACCCAGACACAAGCAGCAATTTACCTGAGAAGCTGCTGTTAGAAAAAAGGCTTTTGTCAGAGTATGAACTCATTTAGGCTATGCACAGATTGTGTAACAATTACCCTCTCTTATATAATGGAACTATTCTTTAAATAGTGGCATTATTTGACTTCTATACTTTACAGTAAAGAGATGGATACACATCTTTCAGAAAATCATAGTTATCAGAGTATGAAGCTTGTAATTTTGAACTGTAGCAAAAGAATTGTAATGGCATCCCATCAGAGTCAGCCCTGCTCTCCCCAGCACATCCCACAGTACACCTCAGAGAGCAAGTGGCCAAAGAAAGCACCTTCCAATAATTCTGAATGCTGTCAATTCTATTTCATTTTAGGATGTATTCTGTGAGTCCAGAAAATAGAGGCGACAATAGCATTTTATCCTATAGGAAACTTTTTGAAGGTTAATGAATTCTGGCATAAAATAATGTCAGAGTCATAAAAAATTCAGAAGTACAAATACTAGGAAAACCATGAAACCATTCGTCACACATCTGAGTATTGGAGAAGCTGATAAAATCACTTTGGATGATACAATCACTATGGATTTCTAAGTTATTCTTTTAATAAACTTGGTGAAGTATTATACTATATATCAATATTTATGATATAAGCTAATGACAATTTAGGGAGGCAGACACAAAATACATACTACCTCAGTTCAATTTTGCAATGCTTAGGTAATTGCTTCTAGATCGAAAACAGTATTTGGTTCAACTTGGATAAAAAGGAAATCAGTTTACAATTTGGCAATTTAGATGTCTAATTAGCAATTGTCTTTTCCTTTGTAACAAATCCATCCTTATTTTATGTGGGTTATGTAAAATAACCAAAGAGAGAACTGGAATTGGTATGCGTTGTCCATTCTATTATTCATTTCTTAATAGAGTGTATAAAATAAGGAATTTTTAAAGACTCAAAATCAGGGTAAATGGATCTGCATCAAAAATCATTAAAAAATTATTGAGGGTGAGTAGAAGTGATTTTTACTCCTACAGTGAATTGGACAAATTGAGAGGAGCAATGGAGTACTAAGAATTATAAATTATATGATGGAACTGGTAGAGTGAGGCAGTCACAGGTGTTTTATGTAGTGCCAAGTAAATGAATGATAAAAACAAAAGGCAATAAGCTCTGCTTCTAGTTTAACACTACATAAGCAAGGAAAGAGGTAGTTAAGGATCAAAGCCTCAATACCAAATCATAATGCATTTCTAGTCCTGACACTTCACAAAAGCACCATTGGGTGCCTTAAAACTACACGTAGTACTCAATTTGATCAGTGTGTGTAACTAAGATTGTGAGTGCCTCAAAAGTGCACAATACTTATAAATGAAAATATATGTGTTCTGGTGACCACTCAGGCAGTTATAACTATTTCTCTAGTTGTTTGCTCACATTTGTTTTTAAAAGTGTAGTACTTAGCATGGTGTTTTAAGTGACTATGTTGTTTTCTAGGAAATATTATTTTTGCCCCAATCCTCCTTTGTAAAGTAAAAATGCTCTTTATGAAACACCCACCCCGAAAAAAAGTACTACAACTTCAACTTACTTCTTAGAACAAATATTATTTAAAGGTGAGTAGATACTAAAGAATTAAGTCAAATTTGATTTATTTGTGAAACATGATCATAACCAGTGAATTGGTAGCAATTTTTAATGTTTAAATATAGATAAAAATACCAAATTTATAGTCTTAGAATAATGATTCACTAAGCCTGGCAGGGAATATTCATTAAATATTGTTTCTCTTCCTAAGGTCAAATATGTTTGCTAAATTCCAAGTTAAACAAATACAGCAGATCTGTTTTACTACAGGACTCTTTGGAGCATCTAACATGCTATATGATGACCCAAGAGGCAGACAGAGTGCACACTATTTCTACAAACAACCATTTTTTTTCTGAAAAGGCATTTGATCATATTTTATGGAATACTAATATCCCACAGGCCACAATTTGGAAACTCTGCTTCAGACCATAAAACACTTTGGGGAATATCTGAAATGGACCATTTGGTTATGAGTAGTAAATCACTAGTTTACATAATTTGGTCTGAATATATTAATGGCCTTTCCAATGCAGGTTGAAACATTTAATACATACAAAATAACAATCACTTAGAAATTGAACCCCATATTTACATAGAAAGACACTGGAATGGGTCAATTTTATTATAGATCTATGTGAAGGTTCAACATGTTGTATGATTATTGTTGCTCCTAAAGTAAATATAGAGACTGCTTTCAAAGGAGGATTCATAGTGATTCTTCCTATTTTTGCCCAATGTGCTACACTACCTTTTCTGGGGTTCAGTACTACATGCATTAAATCTTCAGAACAGTAAAGAGAAAGGAAGAGCAGGGATAACTTTTACTTTTTCTATATAATTTTGAAGAAACTACAGTGCTTTATGATGAAATATACTCACTCAATGGCATACTGACTATTAAATCTGTGCTCCAATGTACGGGAACTGTGACCTGTGTATCAATTGTCATGTCAACAAATAGTTATTAAATGCCAATTCTGTGTTAACTAGTGCAAATTGGAAGAAAATAGATTTGAACATTTCACAGTCTTGTGGGAGACAAGATTTATATCTAAAGAGTGAAATTCAAGGAAAAGTCCAGTGCTGAACAGAAGAGCCATATCTGAATGTACAAACCATTAACTGTCATATGAACCTATAGGAAGATCATTGAGCATCATGAGCTGGAGTTAGCATTTGACCTAGACTTTGAAAGCATATAAGAGGCTACACCAAGGGTTCTGTTCTATCAGCTCCCAAATTGCACCAGCTGTCAAGGGAATGTTAAGGCCATCCTTCTTGTTCAAGAGAAACAGAGACTGTGAAGAGATTTTTTTGTTTTTGTCTCTCCTTTATGTAATGGGTGAATCTATGAACTAAAGATTCTCAGATAAAGCAGCCTCTCCTTCAGAGTCAGAATAAGAGTATGGGTTCTGCCTCCCCATTAAATAAGCAGAAGAAAACACCAACCATAACAACAATTTATAAGATAGAGCAGCATAAGGACAATTCAGCAATAAGAGAATCTACATGAGTTTATGCAGAAAGAGAAGCGCTATTTTCTGCTTCATTCTGTGACTGGTAGAGAATCACTCAACCCTATGAGTGTATTATTTATACAGAACTCACTAGGGCACCATCTGGTGCTAAGCTAACCGCAAAAACAGGAAAATCAAACCCAAAGCCAATTGTCTTCATTAGAGTTTTCACTAATGACCTGTTCCTCGCCAATATTGCAAGTGATCACGTTCTAGTTTGAAAAAGGAAGACATTAAATGTTTTAAAGGGAAGTTTTAAAAGGAGTTTGGTTACACATATGTCTGAAATGTTTCTGTATCTATCTAGATCTTCTCAGTTGAAAGGATACTGCCCACATTTCAGATCTTATTACATCTTGTTAAGTTGTCAGTTCAAGTTCATAATGACCTATCTCAATTCTCAGTTACCAAGAGATAAAAGTGAGAGGTGATCTTGCAAGATGGCATTGTAGGGATGGAAAGTTAAGCAAAAATTATGAGAAAATTTCTGTTGAAAAGTGAAAAATAAACTAAGACGTTTCAATAATGAAAATAATTCTGATCTGAAATTATTTTAAAGTCTCAAATTTTGAATCCCCATAAAGTATTTTAAGTAAGGTTGCAAATTTGACATTGCAAATATATTTTCTTTTGAAAAAAAACATGACTGGAATGCAAACAGTAAACACGTTGAATTAGTGCTTATAATTTTTTAAAATCCAATTGTAAATATTTTCCTGTTTAGTTCTTAAAGGTTTTTCCTAGATTATGCCAGTATTAGTGATTTGAAACATATATTGTATAGTATCATCTTAATTTAATTTTATTTTAATAAGTTCATCATGAAAGCTTGGCACATTTCTGGTTCTACCTTGTTCTTATTCGGATCTCATTTTGCAAGTCATACGGATATCTCAGGGCATAATCAAGTCTCTTGGTTCTCATGTTGATGAGTGTTTGGATCATCATCGACTGTATGATCTTTCTCATATTTAAATCTCCTTTTAACTGAAAACATATATATATATATATATATATATATATATAATCCCCAAAAAAGCTAACCAAACTGCCAGAAACCATGATATTGATTGGGATTTCTCTACTAAATCTAATAGCAGAAGGAAGTAACTTATAAAGTGGTTCCATTAACTTTTTTTTTATTTCTTAAGCATTTGATTTCCAGAACTGAAGAGGTCAATACTTGTTACTTAATGTAAAATTCAGACTTAGCTACAGCAAAACTCACTTTATAGTGTCTACTTAATGCAAGTTAAATGGGTGGTACATACCTGAAATCCCAGCTACTCTGAAGTCAGGCAGAAACACATCAAGTTTGAGGCCACTCTGGGCAATTTCTCAAAACATAAATGAATAAATAATCAGGAATGTAGCTCATAATTAATGTGTCCCTCCATTCAATCTCTAGTGTGACACACACACACAGAGATATAAAAAAAAATAACAATTATGAATAGGCAAATGCTAATGAATTCGTGTCAGCACAAAGTGCTGTAGCCAAAAGAGAAGACCGGTTTTAGAGACACCTAGATTTGAATTTTGAATTTTTTGCATATCAGTCTTAATCCTTGAACAAGCTGCTTCATTTTTTAGCAGGTCCTCTCATCTGTAAAAAGGGCTTAGTATTTCCGTCCAGTATTGTCGTAGAAAGGAGATAGGACAATATTAAGAAAACTCTTTCTACTGCATTATGATAGGTTTGCAATAGTTATTACTCTTTCAGTGTTACTTCCCAACTTGTTTCCTAAAACAACTAGGAAAAGGATATGAATTACTTATATCACACCTTTGATTACTAGATTCTACGAAAACTAAGCTCTCCATCTATGTAATTATGATATTGTAAAATGTCCCCTATAAAGGACCTCTTTGCCCCTCTTTTACCCAGACCTCTTTTTTTCCCATCTCTCATTATATAACTGGAGTCTACTCTTCAATAGTAAGAGCCTCTTCTCCCATTTAAAAAGTCCAAAAATTTTCACCCCAACCATATCTATTGAAGTATTAAAACAACTAATTTCTTTAAATTAAAAATATCCATTTCCATTAATATACAAAATATTTAATGTCAGAAAACAAAATATTTGCAGTTGGATGACATAATTTAGAGCTAACTCAAGGACGAAATAAATATAAAAAAATAAAGAAAACATCATTTTAAAAGTTTTATTTTAGCCACAAAAACAATCTAAACTCAAGTTTTTGGAGAAAGTAATACAGAAACAGCTATAGACTAACCTTCGTCGAATTTATTGTTTTGTCTTTAAAAAGGACAATGATGCTGTATCATTTATCTTCAACAACTAAACCAAAAAAAATCCTATTTACTATTTCCAAGATATCCACCACAATTATTTCCCTAAATTTTATGTAAAGAATAATATTTACATGGAGGCTTTTCTATGGGATTCAGTTTCAAAATTCTTTTATTTTATGAAAAATTGAAAAATACATAACAAAGTAATGAGAGAATAATAGTTAATACAGAGTGTATCATTATCTTCAAAGCAATTATTCAGGGTTCAATACATACACCAGAAATTATTTGTGTAAAGAAGAAACAAACAGCTAATCACACTGAACTTTGTTTTCACTGAACTAATATAAACCACTAGTAGTAGTATATTGCATGATTCCTTTTATATGTGGGAGAGAGAGAGAAAAGAGATAAATAGAAAGGTAGGAGAGGTTCAAATACTTCCCAAATTACCTATTCCATTGTTTCAAAACTATTTTAATATACATGCTAATTTGTTTCATTTATATACTAGTTTATCTTAGTCAGTTTCATAATCTTTAAAACAGAATTAAATCATGTTGTCAGGGTTAGTTTGATTATGAAATTACATTGCACATGTGAAAATATTTGTGAACTGTAGAGCACAGTACAAACAGAAGAGGTAATTTTTTCATTAAAAAGGCAGTTTCATGTATATAGAATTTGAAATAAGGGCAGCAGAGAATTCTTTTTGGCAGTTTCACCCCACTCTGATAAAAGGCCAAATGATAGAGATTTTCTTTCTGAGGACTCAAAGCTACTATAGACAGTTTGTATTCCTTGAACCAACCTGAAGACAAGAAGAAATCCTAAATCTTTCATTTCATTTTTTTTTTCAAAATTCCCTTATGACATCAAAATCTTGCACTATCCTGACACTTCTTCATGAAGCACATGTTGAGATCAGTGATACTGTAGATATCTGTCATTAATTGCCTTGAGATGGATGTCTTCCAGGAGACATTTCTCCACCATGAAGCTACATTTTCATGCATCTGTCCATGCAGGACTTCTACAGATACTAAACTACTACACCAGGAAGATTGTGTTATCTCTAATTTCAAGGGAAATCAATTTCCTACCTGATACTGAAATTATGGACTTTTTCTCTGTTGAGAACAACAAAGAATCCCCTTTTAGGTCCAAGGCACAGTGAGGTGTAATTGGAGAGGGGCAATGACAATGGAGAAAATATGATTCTAAACCAGTGGGGTTGTAATCTTTCTTAGAGATAGTGAGCTAGGAACAAAGAGGATGCCACAAAAGCGGAGGCCAATTTCAGAAATCAGAATAATAAACTCAACAAGGACTACTTACTGTCCTTCATATCAAGGCCCATGAGGCTCTGAGAGACTGGAACACTACCTGCTTCTCCTACTTCAAATCAGATACTTGTCTCCGCCACCTCATTACACTATTCACACAGGCTGCTTTGTTGCGTAGTCTTCTCAAGCCATTGCATGCTTGGAGACCTTGAACTTGCTATTTCTTCTTTCTAGAATCTTCTTCATTCATATCCTTGCATAATTCACTCCTTTCTATCACTCAAGTTTCAATTCAAATGTCACCTCCTCAGAGATGCTTCTCTCATGATAATTTTAATGTTCCCCATCTATCACTATGATCAATTAACTTTACTCAGTTAACTTGTTACCACCTTCTTGGCATGGATCACCATTTTAAGTTAACTAGTTTACTTGTATATTTGTTTATATACCACCTAGCTCCACATTACACATTGTATAAATAGTTTCCACATACCTATTTGTAAACCACTACACACACCATGCCTAGTATACTACGTAACATATAGCAGATACTTAATTGTTAATTGTTTGAATAATTTAATGAATATTTAGGGGTATGGGAAATAGTAATTTGTAAAACTACTTAGAGTATTAACAAAATAAATGGCCTTTAAAGAGATGAAAGGACTACTGAGGTTAGTAGAATCCATATCATTTAGGAGATGTGTGATCAAAGGAGTAGAAGTATAAAAAAGGGAAGGCTCATGTAAATGAGTTAGTTGAAATTCTGCTGATAAGGTTCTATAGATAGTCATCCACTCAGAATCATAGTTAGAAAACTAGCTTGAGCAGCACTAAAATTCCACATTTTACAAATAGGCTCTGCATCAGTAAATTCTTAATTTCCAACTGCTACTTTGTGGTCATGATCCTACATTTAGTTAATCTGAGGTTAAGGATTTGCATGGCTGGGTATACTAATTCAGAGTAATCAACAATTGATTTGTCTTTTAGCAATAGTCCATTTTTATTCAGTACTCTGAGTCATCTCAAATCCCAAAATAATCCATGAATACCTTATTTAAACTGTTGCATTATGGTACACAGCTGAAATATTATCTCTAAATTTAAAAAAAAACAAGAAAAAACTTAATTGGTTATTTACTACAGTTGGAAGTTTATTTCAAAAAGTAGAAGCTTAAATCAAAAGATGTCTTGCCTTACTAAATTTTATCAAACACAAAGCTTCAAAATAAAATCCAGTATTTATGCTTTTGGCATAGCTACATTGCCTCATTTAAATGGGAGAAACATCTCAACCCTAGGTAAGCCTGGAGCAAGAGCAGGCAATTTCTTCTTACCTCTATTATTCCCATTGTACAGCTGTTACACCCCGGACCCTAGTGTGACAACCCAAACCTTCTTCATAGGTACCTCAGAGTTCTATCCCCAACACCATTCTATGCTTTAGGATAACACAATATAATTAATCTACACTGCACACAAGGCTGTCTGTTATATGTTGACGATCTTGCAGAAATTAATCAGAATGGTCTCTTTCCTCAAGCAGCTGCTACAACCCTATGTAGCACTAAGAAGCTTATACTATTTTTTTATAATTTTTTTTGGTACTGGGGATTGAACTCACAACCTCACACTTGCCAGGCAGGTGCTTACGCTGCTAAGCCAAATCCCCAGTCCCCCAAAACTTACACTATTTGGAAGGAAAATGCTATAAAAAATTCAGAGGAAGGAGTACTCCATTTCTAATGCTCTTCTCTTTTACATGTATCAAGTCTCCTTGAGTAATTTGGGGGATGGATTCAGTCCAGATCTCTCAGTCACTGTATTCTGCCCATTTCACATTTTGAAGCTCATGAAATATCCAAATTCAAATTCATTAATGTTCTCTGTCACTCTTTCTCTCCTAAATACTTCACCTGAGCTAATGGTATCAATGTGTAGTCCCCAAACCACATCCCCTAACCTGAAATTTTAGTCTCCTCCATGCCTCACTCTACTTTAGCCCTCAACACCAAACAATTTACCATGCCACATTAATATTATTTTACATCTCAGAGGATGCCTCATAGTGTATTTGCTGTGTCCGATTCAAATATATTCTATTCAATGTCACCACCAGCAATATTTCATTCACACATGTTCAGGTCTCTGTGGTTCTAAGATTGAGTTTTGGATCATGTGTTTCCAGTTGGAGGTTGGGTGATTACCTAATCTGTGCCTCAGTTTCCTCATCTGTAAAATGGGGATAGTAATATTCCTTATAGCTAATATAGTTGACAGAAACCATTGAAAAAATATAAAATATATGCTATAATTTTATAGTGCCTAGCACACAGCATTGTTCAATATGTGACAATTACAATTTTTTTTAAATTAATATCTAAACTGGATCCAACTTGTCTTTAGAATCTCATTCTTCATTGTTCTCCACTCCCTTCCCATCCCTCCTCAGCTGAAGCCTCATTAGACTTTGTATGCTTCTTTGAACACGTCAAGCCCTTCTTAATCCTCTATGCCTCTGCAGAGTGTGCTTCATGAATCTCAAATAACCGCCCTCTTTCACAGTTTACTCAATATTGTCATTACACAACAGCATTGTTCTCCATTATGTGCCATATATCTCAGGTTCAAATTCATTGGAGAATTTAGGGTAATGAAGAACGATGATTTGTATAACGACTTGGCATATTAACAAATGTAGAAACGTTCAACGTGACACACTTAGGGTAGGAAAGCCTCATTTATGAAAGATGTTAGAAAATGAATAGGAGAAACAGAGTTCATTGCCTTGTTGAATAATAGCCTACATCACTTATCACATTACCCCCAGTGTTTCTACACACAAAAAACCATATATGAACACATGTACACAAGCACACACATGCATATATCTAGAAGGGCAGTATCACACCAGATTATAATTTCATGTGGCTTTGTTTAACTCATTGAAAACAAGGTCACTATAACTCTTATTCTGATGAGAGCATTTTATGGAGTTGATGTCCAGTAACGGTTTTTTTAAAGAACAGTCTAAGATAGTGTGTGTATAATTCATAGAAAGATATTTTAATGAGAAGGAAAGTATGGAGCAAAGGATAAATCGTGTTTCTCTGATCCTTCCTTCCATTGTCTAAAATGCTTCCAGCACCTGCACTATCACAACACTAGTTTTCTTTCAAAAAGCAACTCTCATTATACTTAAACAACAAATTCTCAGACTTATTAGATTAACATTGTGGTGACTGAGATTGAGTGAAATGTACACAGAGATAGAAGTAAACTGTTACTTTTAGATTATGAAGGACCTATTAATCTAAGAAGTTTGAATGTTTCAAAGTAGGTAGTGGGGAGCCATTAGAATATGTTTGGAAGGACACAATACAATCCAAAAGATATTTTTAGAAGATGCCTATGGCTGCAGTATGTAGCATGGCTTGGGCTGAGGAGAAAAAGGTGCATACATTTATTGTAGAATCAACCACATATTTTAAAAAATGGATAAAAAGAAAGGACTAACTTTTATATGACTCTAACTCTCTCTTGTAATCACTTTACATACATTATGTCACTCAATCCTAATAGCAACATTACCATAGAAATTGTTAGCTCTAAATTGAAGAAGCAAAGGCTTAGAGTATTTAAATAACTTGCCAAAAGTAACATTGTAAAAACAGATGAATTAGGATTCAAATCCCCATCTGTTTGATGTGAAAATCTAGAATGATGTTTCTTTACTTATGTATGTATCCTGGAAGCATTTGATTCTACACTGTTGTCTATTCTTGAGGTTTACTTTCATGCCCTTTGCATCCTGAAAGCCTTAAATTCTGTTCCCCCATGTAATGGATTTTTTCTTTTCTTATCTTTTATTTGGAATATCCCATCAAAGGATCTAAAGGATAAGGCTGAAAGTAGTGAGGGAAATGGTAAAGGAAGGGTGGATGAATCTCTAAAGATTGCTTTCCTAAACACAGTTGCAGGTGCTTTTGCCTGATCCCATTTCTCTCTTTTCAGATCCCCATTTTCCTCCTACTTGGGCTATACCATCTGTAGGAAAATGCTTATTGTAGCTTTAAACTCTTACCTCTTCGAAATAAAGATAAAGCTAATATATTGAGTAGTAAAAGATCCAATGCTAGTTTTTATGCACCCTCTTGCCTTAACAAAGTTAAGGAAAAGAACAAGAAATTACAGAAAGGAGCTTTCTTAAATTTTTGTTATATTTCTCATCACCCTACCATAAAGTCCCTTAGAGTTCTCAAAGAGCTGTGATTTTCTTTAGTTTGGAATGTAGAAGAAAGCTTTAAAGAATGCCTATCTTAATTTTTTTTAAAAGAATACCTATCTTTTTCTGTGAAACATTAGTTTTTAAAATGCAGATTTTTTTGTTTGGTTTACGTATGTATTCTAAGCATCTAATCATGCCTGACACATTGTAGGCACTCAGTAAATAACTGTTGAGTAATTTATCTAATTTTTTATGGTCTCGGGGAGGGATCAAACTCACAACCACACACTTGCCAGGCAGTTGTTTGTGCTGCTGAGCTATAACCCTGGCTCTCTTGTTGAGTAATTGAAAAAAAAAAGCCCTCATTTAGTAACTAGGTTAGAGAGTACTTAACATAATCACACATTTAATGGATTTTATGAAAAGTTGTTTTTCTAGTTTGGTCTGAAAATTTTATCATTCATGCAACTATTTGTATGACAAAATATAAGTGATATACAGAACAATCAACATATATAGAAACTTTTTGAATATAGATTCAATAATACTGAAGTAGTGAAAGTAGAGATGAAACAATTTCAAGGTTACTAGAAAGAGAAAAAAATATTTTTGATATTATAATGTTAATATTGAGAACTGAAAACATTTATTGAATGCTATAGTTTGTAAATACTGAGCTAGTTAACATTATATTACCTTATCTTATAATACATCTATAAGCTAGGTTATCATTATTAGTTTATAGTTAAACCAGTTGTCTTTGTTACTTTTTACTCAGCCCTAAGACAAAATAGCTGATACCCAAAGTTAAGGAAGGAAAGGATTATGTCTTACAGTTCTCGGACATTTCAGTCCATACTCAGCTGGCTCCAAGGCAGGGTGGCATGTCAGGGCCGCCGTTTATGGCCACCGCAAACAGCAAGGTGCAAAAAAGCAAGAAAGAGGGAGGGAGGGAGAGAGAGAGAAAGAGAGAGAGAGAGAGAGAGAGAGAGAGAGAGACCTTCCCGCCATTATATCTTACGTTGGCTCCACCCCTAGGCGCATGTAGCATTCATACCACCAGTCCGAGCACTAGACAACAAACCAATCACAAATGCTAGATTAGGTCCAGTCCATAATTCAAGAGGCTTGGGGGCCACTGACATAAACCATGAGAGGCAGTAAAGGAGGTTATGGTGGAAATCACCAAACTGTGATGCCTGGGTTCAGGCCCTTAACAAAGAATGGACTGTTATCTAAATTATAATCTTTCCAATTCACTTTTATCTACCATGTGGGATAAATCGTAAAATAATATTTCTGTGATTGACTTTTAGTACACTCCAAAGTTTGAAAACATGAACTCATTCTTGATTCCTTTCTTCCTCTTGCAACTTGGGTTCAGCGACTATATAATAATATCATCAGATTTATTCAGTGTAGCAGAGTCCTTAAAAGTGTTGACTCTATAAATAGAATGTTAGGATTTGAAACATTATAACATCCTTTACTAGTTATGTCTTTGTGCAAGTTACTTAGCTATTCAGGGCACCAGGGTTGTAGTGGTTAATTGTGTCAATTTTAGATATTTAGAAGCTTAACTCAATGGGTTTAGCAACTCTACAACCAAGAGTGTAGAAGACCCGCCCTAGGTGGCTCATCACCTGGAGGTATAAAAAAGGAAGGAGCAAATAAAAATGCATTCCATTCTTTGGAGAAGCTCCAGTCTTCACCTTTGGTTTGGACATGGTCTCCTGGCTTCCAGTGCAGACTCTTCAGCTTTCTGGAATAGACTCCAGCCTTCCATCATAGATCTTTCAGCTTTCTGTCACAGACCAATCAGCCTGCTGGTGTGGACTTGCATGACATACTAGGGTAGACTTCAGACCTTGGATTGACTCCTTCGGCCTCCAGCATGCAGACACCCTCTGCACTCTTCCTTATCCTACTGGGACTGACCATCATAAGCCAATTCTGTCATTTCTTACACATTTGTATATGTTGTGTTATATCTATTTTCTCTAGTAAAACCCTGACTGCAACACTGCCATTATGTAATTTCTAAGTTACATAATAACTTTTTTGTTTATGTTTTTTTCTTACATTAGGCTATAAGCTCATCTTGTTATATTACATACTAGCAATATTTTTGAGGAAATCTGTATATGTGTGCTTGTGTATTGAGGGGAATGTAATATTTGGTTTCAGATTCAGATATGTTTAAATTGACAAACTTATTCATGTTTGAGATAATTTAGCAAAAAAAAGTAAATTAATTAGAACTACATTTTTGATAAAAAGTTAGTCTAGAGATACAGGCTTCTGAAGATGGTAAAATATTCTTGTTATCTTTAAGTCAGTAAGCCAGTGAACAGGCAATATATATAAGGAAGTAATCTAACACAAATAAACCTATTTAGGAGAAAATTAAAAGCTCACTTGGATATTTTCCTTAAAGAGAATATATGATGGTTCCTTAAAAGATATTGATTTTCTAAAAAAGAAGTTTGAAAAAAGATATATGAAAATTGTAACTATTCCCAAGAACACTTAAATTTTCCAATCAGAAAGGTGTCTTCAAATACAAAATAAATATACAACTCTAGAATGCATTCCTTTGTGAATAAATTTCTCAACTTTTCTTCCCCTCTCCCTTTTTTTCTCTCTCTCTTTCTCTCTCCTTGCCCTTCCTTTCTTTTCTCTTTTACTCTCTCTTATTTCAAAAGTTTGCTATAATGTATAGGCATAGATTTAATAAAAGGGCATAATTTGCACATGGAAAACAGAAAATACTTTCAAAAACATTAAATATCTAAATAAATGAAGAGATAAACCCTATTCTTGAATTGCCAGTCTCAAGTTATTAAGACATCTATTTTCCTCATATTGATCAATAGATTCTAACTAAATACAGTCAAAATCTCATTAGATGTTGTGGCATAAGTTGGTAATTTGATTTTTTAAATTTTATAAAAATGCAAATAACCTATAATAGTTTAAATGGATTTGGAAAATAAGAACAAATTTGAAGAACTGATTTCAAGGCTTAGTATAAATCTACAACAATAATGACAATGTATATTGACATAATTACACAAGTGTGTATATCAGTGAAACAAAATAGAGAACTCAAAGACAGATCCACAAATAACAGGTCAAATTAATTTTGAGTAACAATCAATGAAGAAAGAACAGTAATTCACTAAGTGATACTACCATAAGTGTATAACCATATGACAAAACTGAACATCAACTCTTATATCACACACAAATATAACCATAAAACGTATTATAGACCTAGCTGGAAAAGCTTAAACTATAAAACCATTAGAATAAAGTACAAAGCCAGTCATGATTCTAACATACACAAAAACACAGGACATGCAAAAATTACCAGCCATTAATATAAAAAGTTGAATTTCCTCAATATTAAACATGTTGAATTCCTCAACTGACACTACTAAGGCAATTAAGAAGGCATAAAAGAGTGTAATATATAAATTACATGGCAAATGTTTAAGAATTTTATTGCACTAAAAGACACATTGGCACAAATACTCCCACTTGACTCAGAAAAAAAATGATCATTTCTGCCACTTTCTGAAGCACTTAGAGATGTCCTCTTTCCTCAGTGTCTTTTCACCAGGCATGAACAAAGGTACAGTGAGTGCTGTACTGAGTACCTTCCAATAGGAAGGCATGGTCAACAAAACACTATGATGCGTCCTCATCAACTTACAGAATGCGGCATAATGTGGCTTGTGGCTTTTCTGTAAAATCAAAAAAACATATAAAGTAAACATTTTGAATTGGTTCAGGACATCCAAGCAGCCATGACAATGCAACTAAAGACACTAAAATTAGGCAGTTGTTCCTCAAAGGACTGACATCTAGAGCATATGAAGAACTGAATAAATTCAGATCCCCCAAATACAAAGACCCAATCCAAAAATGGAAATCTGAAATGAGTACACACTTCTCAGATGAAGAAGTAGTGATAACAATAAATATACAAAAATGTGTTCAATGTCACTGGTCATTCAAGAGATGCAAATTGAAACAACCTTAAGGTTGCATCTCACTCCAGAAAAAATGGCTATCATCAAGAAATCAACCAATAAAATCTGCTATTGAGGATGTGGGAAAAAGGAACCTTTCTCTATTGTTGGTGGGAATGTAGACTGCAGAGATCAGTGTGGAGATGCCTCAAAACCTAAAACTAGAGGTTCCAATCAACCCAAGTGTTCCTCTACTTGGAATCTTCCCAAAAGAATTAAAAGCATCACACCACAGCATTATATGCACATCCATGTTTATAGCAGCACAGTTTGTAACACATAAATCTTAGAAACCACTCAAATGATCATCAACTTGTGAGTAGATAAAAAGATGTGTTATTTTTATATAATGGAATACCACTCAGCCATAAGAAAGAATAAACTTGAGACATTTATAAGTAAATGGATTGACCTTGAGACCACAGTCTTAAGTGAAATAAATCAAACATGTAAACATCACATTGCCTCTCTGATATGAGAAACAGAATGTTAATAAGAACCAAAATGTATAATAGATTTTGTAAAATAGGAAGAAAATCTTCAAAATGAAAGAGGAACTAGGAAACAGGAAAGAGGAAAGGAAGGGAAAAGAAAAAAATCAAAAAGAAAGATAAAATTGAAACAAAAAGGTAAATAAGGAGGAGTTTAAGGAAGGTGAGGAGAATAGGAAAAAAGAGGAATCAAGATATATCACATATAGGTACAAGTTCCCTATAATGAAAGTGATCATTATGTATATCTAAACAGTATTAATAAACAATAAAAATAGAAGCAAGAAGACTCCTAGAACAGCTTCAGAAAGGACAAGAATGATAGGATAAGAATGAAGGACAAATAGTTTGAAGGAGATTGCTGCCAATGTTCCTTTACCATAGTAAATTCTTTTTGAATTTATCATTCACTGTATTTTTGGTCACACTGCATATATAACGGGCAAAGAATTTGTATCTAAAATAAAGGCCTTTTACAAATAATAACAATCTGACAGATAACCCGATTTTTTTAAACAGGCAGATTTGAAGCAATACATATGTAAAAGTTATACAAATTACCAATAAAGATATGAAAAGATGGTCAGCATTATTAGTCAATAATGAAATGGAATTTCTAATCATAATACTCATACATGTCAGTTAGAATATGTAACACAAAGCCTGATAAGACCAATGGCAGAAAGATGTGGAAATAAAATACAAATTTAGTTCTGAGTGAAAACATGCATATGCAAAAGAGTAAGTATGGATTATGCTACCTGTATGAAATTCCAGAAAACACAAATCTAAAATCCTTAATGACACAAAGCATATCAGTGATTCCACTAAATAAAAGACTGTAAAAAATGACTCAGTGGAGTACTGGTGGATCTGAAGGGATGATGGCTCTACTGTCTTGAGTAGTACTGAAGTGTATATATTTCTCAAAACTCATGATATATACATATAAAGTGGATGCATATCATTGCAAGGTAATTACATCTAAATAAATTATATTTTAATAGAAGTAAAATATTATACTAGTTCTCTCAAAATTTGTTATGCCAGTTTTCTGATTTAAAATTCGAGTTAAAAAGGACATGGAGCAATTATTTTCAAGTTAAAAAGGATGTGTAAAAGTATTGTGCACTTGTTTAGAAATAATAGGGTTTTTAAATATACATTTGATACCTCACAATCAGTAATTCTTATTATTGACTGCTTTTTATGACAACAAGCCCAATGTCCTCTATTCATATTCTTTTTCTGCAGAACATAAAGAACATCTGACCCAAGAAAAGTTTTCTAATACAATTGTTCAATGGACTTGTGAAGGGTGTTTTGATTTTAAGGCAAGAAATACAAAATGCTTTCCAAATTTGTTAATTAAGAATATCCCTACACAAATATCTTTCTACTTCTGCTCCTGATTACTAAATCTCTCTGCTCCAAGGCAACAGATGGCTGAAGTTCTCCTAGAATTAAAAAGGAAATAATCTAGATTTCGTTGTGATGCAAAGGGCTAAATTTAATCTGGTTATCCTATTTTATAAGCTACAAGTATCTTAGAAAAGTAAAGACTAACTCAATGGAAATAAATAAATGGCCCTTCTCTTATAATTGCATGGGTGGTGGTATTTGTATTGCTAGTTTATACAATATGATTCTAATACAGTATCAGTTTGTACCAAACTCAACCAAGTCCTCCATTAGTCTTTTAACATGAGCTTTTCATATGACAGGATTCTTCCTCTATAGACTTAGAAAGTAATACAAATTTTGGGACTCCTTAAAGAGTCTTTATAACTCTGCTGCAAAACTAAAACTCTGGATAACATAATCCTTTTCCAGAAATTTCATTTTAAGGTTCACTCAGAATACAATCTTCTCCAGATTAACCCAGTCTATATCAGTTTCATGCAGTGCCAAATGTTAAATATCTGTCTAAGCAACATTTTAAAAATGCATTCTTCTTTATAATCAGTATGCCATATGTTATACAATCCCCTCTAGGCTGCAAGCCTTCTAGAGACAGAAATTAAAACCTCTGTATCAATTATATTAAATCTATACTCATGGGTGATCATCAAAGGTATAATTCCTGACACTACCGTAACCTCTGCCTGTTGCATAGATTATGTATCACCAGTTTGTTGCACTTTCGTGTCTTCTATTAACATTGTACTCACTGAGATCTTTGTCTTTCATTATGTATTTGTGTATATTATGCAGACCCCATACAAAACAGAACTTGTATTACATAAGATCTCTCTAAATTGTTCATATCTTTCCCATATGACATGTGCATACTCTATGAATTCCAGATGTCCTGGCCTTTCGACTATATTATAGAAGATGTTATCTTTGAATTAGGATTAGTGTTTAGTTTTAAAATGACATTTCTTAATAGGTATTCTTTATTATGTATTTAGCAGTATCACGCAGTTCATTTATTACAAAGTTTCAGACTGTTGTCTTATAATAAAAAGAAAAAGAATTAAGGAAAATGAATCCCATCCCAATATTAACTCCATGTTCCACCCCATCTGCATCCACCAAGATACACAGAGGCCAAACATAGTACTCTGATGATTTAGAGTATATTTCTCGAGTACTTCAATATTTTGGTAAGTAGCAGATATAATTACACAGAAAAGAAAGTAAAAAGATAACATGTACTTTTCATAAAAAGTTTTATATTCCAATTCTTTAAAGTTAACCAATATATGAAGCAATATCTTCATTCTATCTTTGACCATCACCCTATCCCTGACCTATATGCTAGAGGAACATGAGATGACAAGAAGCTCAGAAATGGAATAAAGAGTGAGATGGCAATTAGGCACCAGATGACATCCACAAGACATAAAATCAGGAGCCCATGTTTATCACACACAGTTTTCTCACATGTGGTCATCAGTCATAATTTGTTTTGCTTGCTAGATGGTCATCATTTCAATTATTTGATCTCTTAAAGTTATGATTGCCATGCTTATTCAATCTCTAATGAAATATAATGTTAGTGATGTAGTTTTGTATTACTCTCATTTTCTAATAGAAAAAAAACTTTTATATGGCTATCATTTTTAGTAGGCTCCTTAATTTTCCTAATCCCATGTGACACTTGGGACAGGGTAAAAGAATACATCCTCTGAATATTTGTACACTGGGACGAATGTATTACTGGTAACATTCTTATAATTATGGTTTTCAGGTTGATAGCATCTGTTTTAGTTACTTTTCTATCATTGATCAGACAAAATACCTGACACACAAAATGAAAGAAAGGTTTATTTAGATCAAAGTTTGAGGAGATTTTGGTCCACAGTGAGCTGATTCCAAGGCAGAGTGGAACATCGCAGAGGGCAGCAGTTCATGGTGGCACAAGACAGAATAGCAATAAGAGCAAACAGGGAGGAGCACAGGAAAAACTCTTTTTGTCCCTTTTATTGTGTGTAGGGCGCATCCACCTTAGCATGGCTGTAGCACTTACAACAATAATATCAGCATTGGACCATGAATTAATTAAATTCTAGAAACCTGCCCCCATGACTGCATGAGGCTTTGAGGGGACATCCAGACTCAAACCATAGCACCATCCATCTGTTTGAAAGCTAACTACTATATGTAACTTAAATATAGCTCTGTTTTTATGACTATAAAAACAATACTTTAATAAAAAATTAAGCAATAAAACATGAATAAAATAGAAAGTTAAAGAAGCATGAAGACTGAGGGTACATAAATACATAACTAGGTTTAGAATTGTCTGATATGCAATATAATCTTTAGAAGAAAAAAAACAATAATTTTATAATTGATAGTGCTACTTAGAAGTTATGAAAATGTGACTCCATCAAAGTAGTCATATCAAAAATCTATAAAAATATTCAACTTTGAGCATTAGTGAAGGGAGAATAAGAGGGAGAGAGAGTGAGACAGAAAGAAGAGACTGAAAAAGAGAAAGATGGAGGGAGGTGAGAGAAAGAGAGAAAAAGGGACAGGGAGAGATCTAGCAAAGCATGCATGCTCTTGAAAGGTCTATATCATTTTGAGGAATGATGGGGAAGATAGCAAAAAAATCTAATAAACATCCCATGCTATAGTTGAGATTCCATTCATTTTCAAGATAAATGTAAAGGTCAGATTATAAAATATTTCTAATTTTTTTTTAAAATTCTTAATGGTATTGAAAACATATTAACTGATTGACTCAGTGACAACTTGATGTGAATTTATTGCCAGTTATTGCTTATTACTAATTCTATAATATATATTATTTAACATAGGATCCCAAAGAGGTCATTACCATCACATTTCTTAGATAAGAAAACTACAGGCTCAAGGATATTTCAAAACTACAGTGTTATAAGTACTGAAAGGGTTATAACAAGCACCATATAAGCACTAACATAATTGATGAATAAACAATAAATTATTTTTATCTACTTTCTGGAGAAGTTACCATTTGTAATAACAAATCATTTCTAAGGTTAACCTTTCTGTCATTCTACAAAATAGTATTTGTATTGAACATGGAAAAAATAAAATACCTTATCTGTTCATAAATGATTAGTAGAAAAAAACAAGAATGCAATTATCTTGCAATATTTCTACATATGTAGATTCACATTATTGCTTTCCATGGTGGTCAAGCTTTTTCTCCAGGAAAAATATGTCAATATTAAATCACAGTGAAATAATTGATTGCATTATAACATGAAGCCAAAAGTCTATTATATAACAGAACACACTTAATATAAGCCCTGCTTTCAAAGAATAATTTGCACCAGAATATTTTAAGAGATCTCATACTTAGCAACAGGTAGTTCAAATCTGAAGGCATATCATTTTTCAATTTTGGTAATTTTTTTTTATATATTAGGCTGTGAATTAATAGAAATTCTAGGCTTCTGAAATGTGTGGGTGCAAACAACCTTAATTTTTCTATTCAATATTTGTGTGGACAATTCTCTGATGAAATAATCATGAAAATTTGTTAAACAGAATTAACATAATTTTCTAAATTCTGATACAACACATGCATTTATTTTGTTCCTGTGTATTGGATACAATTTAACAAACTGAATGCATACTTTTTTGCCTTGATGAATATTGTACAGATGTACTCCAATGTATTTTTAAGCCATTATCATCATATGTATTTTTCACATTTATTTGAAAGCTATGTAATGTCATTTGAAATATATGTATGTAAAGCTATAACCAGACAGATGTACATTTGAATACTGGCACTGACACTGAGAAGCTGGTGTGACACAGGAGGAGCTACTTAATATCTTTGAGCTTAGGTTTCTTCCTCCATGTAAATGGAAGCAAAAATAGCTCCTGCACAATGCTTTTGCAAAGTTGTTATTAAGTTTATATATGTGACAGTGTTTAGCGCAGAGAAGACACCCAGTTCATTAAGTATATTTCCTAAAAATATTGTGTAACTAACTTAGAATTTAGTGGTTTTAAATTATTCAATAAAAATGGTTTATCTAGTTGTGTGGTCAATCCTGATCATCAACTTAAGTGAATCAAAACCTTTCTGATTGGATTGTGAAGGCAGTATCCTCATTAGAGGGTTAACCCATTGATGTATTCATAGGTGTATGGGCTACTATGAGATGGGTTCTAATTGGAGGAAGTGGGTCATGGGACTTGGTGTTGGAGACTAGCCCTGCTGTCTGGCTTCTTCTTGTCTGACTCTTCCTTTAGTCTCTGCTTCCTGGATGCCATGAAGTGAGCAACTCTTTTCTGCTATTCCCTTTGACCATGATGCTTCTGCCTTGGAGTTTGCTGACCATAAACTGAAGCCTCTAAAACTGGGAGCCAAAATAAACTTTCTCTCCTTTATGTTTCTGATGTCAGATATTTTGTGCCAGTGATGAAAAAGTGATGTAATAATATATTTTCTTGTAGTCCATATAAGTATTTGGTGATGTTTAAAATCATAATTAGTGTAAAAATATATTTGAGTGATTATTTGTCAACTGTTGCAAGATACAATAATTTGGTGACAAGATTTTTGGATAAGATAATGGATGAGAGTCTTTTTCAAAGGGTTATAATTGTGCATATACTTGATGGATGGTAATAATAAAAATAAATGTTGGGTCATTAGGTTCATCTTCTGGCTTTTCTATTGTTTAAAAAGATAGATAAAATAATAATTACACAAATCACTTGGGTGCTGTGTTGAGAAAATGAGATTAGGAAGGAACTTTATAACCAATCTATAAATGTGTCATAAAAGTGCAGTCATTTTATTGCTTTTTCTATTTCAGGCAGCTGTCATATTAGTTTTGTGTGTTTTCTGTCATCCATCCTGCATGGCTTTATATTTTCAGCACTTAAAAGTTTGTATTTTCACTATTTCCAACCCATTAATAAGACAAGTAAATAAAAGGCAGAATTTCTCAACTCTGACTTCAAAAATTTTGAGGTTAAAACAATTTTATAAACTTATTTTAAAAACACAGATCACTTTACCCATGTATATAAACTTCTTTGACTAACGTAGAGAACTGTAGATTTCCTAGAATGAAAATAAATTCCCACCTTATTGATAGTTGATTAATGTTACTACTGATAATCTATTAACCAGTTCTTATTTGTTTTAAAGAACTAAGTCAAAATGATCCTTTTTTATTTCAAAATGAAATTTCAGCCCCATGAAAGTAAACAATTGTGTTAGTGATGGCTCATATATTCAGAAACAAATTTATGAGTCATTTGATCATGACATTGATAAGGCTGGTCTAGAGATTATAAAAAATAAATGTCAAAATTATTATTAAGTAGAATGAAGTTTTTGAATTGCATTGATTTAAATCTTTTTTAAAAACTATGTGAATTTAACACATAATTTGCCTTAAATTAGCATATTTCTTTCATTCTGCCAAGAAATAAACACATAATTTCATCAGATTTTGTTAATGATAATTACTGAAGAAAAAACTTGAAACAATATCAAGTTCAGACATTGATCATTTTACACTTCATCCAAACATGATTTTCTTTTGAACCTGCAATTGAACTCAGGGCCTTTTTTTTCAGATAGGTGCTGTGCTGCTGAGCTGCATCCCTGGGTTTGAATGCATTCTTAAAACTTTTTTTGGAAGTCTAAACCTACAACTGACTAACTTATAATAATCTCTATTAAAGAGAACTTGCTATAATTAAATATTCCTTTTACATATTCTATATGTGAAGAAAATTAGGAATTAGTACTTACAGATCCAAAATGACAGTTTGAACTTGATATTTTCCACAGGAAATAAGCCCAGAACATGATAATTTTCACCTCCTTTGGAAAGATGTAGTGGCACACTTTGCTGTCCTGCCTTGCCAGTGCATGCCAGAGTACCTTAACCTCACCCAGCTGTTCCAGTTACTTCCATGTCTTAAAATTGCCCTTCACTGTAACCTTGATATGCCTCCCTAATGTACACTGCCCCCGCTTGAGTAGAAGGTTCCTACCACAGCAAAATAACTTAGTGGTATAGAATCAATACTTCATAAGAATCATTTGCCTCACTTCAGAGGAAGGCAGTTAAAATTGAAATCTGTAGTCATGATTCTTTGCTTCTCAACCAACAAGAAACTTTAGAGTATAGCAAATGCTGCCATTCAAATATAGTGGCTACAAATAAATAAACCTTGTCATAACCCAGCACTCCACTTGCAAAACATTGTTTTTTTCCTCACATCTTAAACCAAAGTACATATTTTTAAGTGGGTCAAACTAGCTGTTTCAAAACCTTAACTTCAAGGCACACCAAACTTTTATACATAAATATTCATAACAAACTAATTTATGTGTAATGTGAGTCTAAGAGATTATCACACTTATCTTACTATTTATTTGAAAATACTTTATTCCAGGAAGACTCTGTCTGTGTCACATTTAATTGCCTTTGAAGCTACTGCCATTTGAATCTGTCTTCTGGAACATACATTTCATCATTATTTTTTAGCCTTGTTACATCAATCACCAGAACTGCTATAGAAGGTTTCTGGGCTGTGAAGTGATAATTTGTTCCAGTGGTATTAATGAGGCAAGCAGTGGTCTTAAGGGAGGTGACAGCCCATTGCTTTACATACAGAACCAGAATATGGTACTGGACTACATATATATTTGGTTTTAAAAGTGTGTACTCTAGAGCATTTGGAGTAGTTTCTAACTTACATTATCAAACTTACTTAGAAGCAATACCTCCAACACCTTATCTACAGTGAATGATGCATATATAACCACAAAATGATAAACATTAATAGTGCTACTGAACTTCCCTGGAGTTACAGACACATCAGTGAAATTTTGTGTTGCTTCTGATTTGAAAGCTCCCTGCTGCCTTATAAGCTCTGAGTCAGTCTATTTCTGTTACCATAGTTATAATAGTATGTCCCTAGCCACAGAAGAGTCTAATTCCCTAAAGTGCAACCAATGAATACTTGTATTTCTGAGAATTAAGTCCCAGAACTAAGAATGCCGATTTGTTGGTGTTATAATACTACGCCCATGAATACTGCCTCTAGGAAGCAGTGCATCTGGAAACAACAGATGGTGCATGAGGAAATGGGCTGGATGAAGTATTTTAATACTCACACATCTCTAATTCAGTTCTACAAGTCTGGTTTCAATGTTTTCTCAGATTATATGTTGTTTTGGATGGGTAAAATAGGTTCCATCCATATCATTGTTACCATCAGCACTGTCAGATGAAAGTCTAATGGGATATCATTGTCTGTAAACTGTAATTTGGGCACATATATATGTATATAGGACAATTTCGACTTGATTTTTAATAAGAAAATAGTTCAGACAAGTGTAGTTTTCCACTTTACCACCAATGAAAGAATGCAAACTTATTTTAAAATGAAACCATCTCAGAAATTATTCTCTTAATATAGGAGGTAAACTGTTATGGCTTGTGTCTAGATATTCACCCAAAACCTCATGTAGTCATAGATGGGCACTTTCAGAGGTGGCTAGATCTAGAGTGTGTGATGCTGGGATTAAGGTAGTGATTACTAAACTAGTACACTGAAAAGTTTGGCATACTTCTGAGTGTACATAATGGGAAGGTCCACCTGGGTGTAAGTGTTACATGTACTAAGGACACATTGCCTGGATAGAAGAATATATGGGACAGAAAAAGGGCTGCTGTGTTGCTTGGTGCGTGGTGTTTACTGATTTTGTAGTTGCCTGCCTTTCAAGCCATGAACTGTTTTATTCTCCTATGTGATTCCCTACTGCCATGCCACTTTGCCTTGGGGCCAGATGATTATGGACTGAAAACTCTACAAAATGTGAACCAAAAACACCTTTCATTCTTTAACTTGAGGTGTTGGGTATTTTTTTCTCAGCAACCAAAAAATAATTAAGATGGAATTATTTACAGTATTTCACACTCAGTCTAGTCTATCCCCCTTCTGCCATCACTTTCAAAATCCACCAGAACTGTTATAGTATTGGAGATATTTGATTAAATATGGTGGGAAAGCATTTTTCTAGAGGCATATTTTCTTTTTGTATTTTAAGAAAGATGAATTATATTATCATCGAGATACACTGGCTTTTATAATGATAGGTTAGTAACTTTCAGAAAATTAAAATTTCATATTCTGTAGTTACTTCAATTTAGATAGAATTACGGTACTACCACACTATCTAGCAAAAGAAAATGAACTTCCAACTAATATAAAAGACCAGAGGAAACAGAAATTTGTTTGTTGAATATTATGAATGAACCAATTCACCATTAATGTGGTGCAATGGAGGGGCAACCCAATCCACGTTGGTATTAGGCCTCCAAAGACCCAACAAAAATGGAGAATCCTATTGTAAATGGAGAACCCTATTGTAAATGGATAACCCTATTGTAATTTATGCTAAACACTGTCATGGGTCACTTCAAGAACTCTTTAACTTGATAAGAGGCAATATATTACTAACCCAGTGCTGATGAAATTATAGCATGTGTGTTACTTTGTTTCTTCTTTTAAGACAAAACATCTTTAATGTAGAGTTGTTTTTTCCCCAACTAAAACCTCAGGATTCAGGTTTAATTGCAGCATTGGTCCTTTGCAATAAATAAGCTGGTTTTGGGTTTCAGTTTGGCACTCAGTGGTTGAAAGATTCACTACCACTGTGCTAGTCCCTAATCTTCTAAATTAGGCCCAATACACACAAACACATTTAAATTCTGAGACGAGTTTGTGTGGGTTCTCTGAACACTATGACCTTCCTTGTGAAGAGATAACTATGTGAGACAGACATAAGATAAATGTATACTTAAATGTCACAATCATAGTGGTAATGCAAATTGTCTCTATAATTTGTGCCAGTGAGCAAAAATACTTTAAAAGTGAATAAAATAGTAACGATTTTATTAACAATTGTGAGTATTCTTATTAGCTGCTCCTAAGTGACATCCAGTGGAAAGGTAGGCTAGTAAAAAAAAATATGCTGTGTCCTCATCTACCTTATTTATCGAATCTGGCACCATGCGTCATCTATCTCTAAAGTACCTAAAGTAAATATGGCCATAAAAAGTAAACATTTTGAATCAATTCAAGACATTGAGACAGTAATGACAGCACAACTAAACACTGGGAAAACTTCCACAACTGCTTCAGAACTATGGTAGAAGTGTACTTGAAGTGATGGGAAGTATTTTGCATAGATTCATTGCAATGCTTTTTGTACTCTAATAAATTTTTGGATTCTAATAATTTTTTAGTGTAAACATTCACTGGATTTTCTGATCATACATCATACACTAGGCTCAGATAAAGACAATAGCCAACCTCATTGTTGATGTGCTTCTTGAAACTATAAGACAGACCTAGCCACATCTCAGCACCTCCCTTCTCCCTACTCAGTTTTTTTAGCTTCTTGGCTAATATCATTGCCACCTTCTATCTTGACTAAGAGTCTGTTTTTTTAGGTCTTTAACTCCACCTTTCCTCTACTCTTGCATTATTCTTTTTCACCTTGTCTTAGAGGTTTTCACAAACACACAGAATGCATTTTATAGAACTGCAGTTTAACCTCTCACCTCAGATCATGCTTCTGCCAGCCAGCCAAGAATTCTCCTTGAAATTCTCCTTTTTGAGCCAGTTTGAGATTGTCAAAGTTGCGCTAGCTTCATTGGCAAGCATCAGAGTTCCTATATCACCCAACCACACAGCAGGATGCTTTACATTTGTTTTTCTATTTTCACCTTCTGAAACTTAGTTCTTAGTGCCACAATACTGAAATCGATGACTTCCCAAAAGATAAACCTTTTTTTTCCCTGTCTGAAGATGCTGACACTGATGAACACATCCTTAGAAAGCATGACCAATCTGCAAATACTTTCTTTGGCCCTGTATTTCTTCTTATATTAAATACGCCTCACACCAATTCTTTCACTCAAAAGAATCATTTGGTAATATTGCACATTTTCATGGAAAACCTAGAACTCTAAAGTCAAAATCATTAGACAAGTCATTTACTAGCATCATATGACACCCTATAGTCAACTAGTACTTTATATTTCATAAAGAATTCAAGATATAACTCGATAATTCTATGAATAAGGAGCAACAGAAGTTGTTACTCTGAATTTATATGTAAGGAAATTAAGGTTTGTATATATTTGGTGCTTTGTCCAATGTTACATGGTTGGTGCTCTTTACTCTCCTTAATGAAAACTTTGAAGAGGTACTTGTAGAAGCAGTTTGGGTGTTTAAAAATTAACTGTACACACATACTCTAAAGTCACTTGTTTCTCAGCATTTTACCCTTTAGATTTTTCTAAAATATACAACTGCTTAAAAACAAACTGAAATTAAAGAACAAAATACTAGGAATCCATAGCATTAGCAATGACAAAGTTCATTGTCTTGATTAATGACATGAGAAAAGCAAATAAATTGGTGTAATTACATAAACATCAATTGCCTTAGATATCATCAAGTGTTAATGTGAAGACTTGTCACTTTAGATTTATACTTATAAAAATACAAGCCTAGAACATGTGCATTATAAAGTAATTTAGGTTGAATATACATAATGGTTATTATAGAAATAAAAATGACATCAAAGTTCATGTAAATGATGTGAAATTGAATGAAAGTGGCCCAATATAATGCTTTCAATAGCATCTACGTGATTTGAGCAATTTTGGCACAGAGGAAACATATGGACCATGACTCACTTGACAGTGGTGTAATTTAGAGTTTCAACATGTTTAATTAATTAATTTAATACCTTAATGATCAATCACTCATTGTATTCTATAGATGTGTTCTGTGTGTTTCCCAAGAAAGAAGAAATTCTAAGCAAATGTTCAGATACATTGCTATCCTGAGAAAATAGATATCATTTGTTTGTGGTAATAGCTTCTTGAAGACAAGATTACAAGAATTCACTACAGGGTATCAGTCTGTACTGCAATCCAGCATCTGAAGCAGAATGCCTCAGGAAATAGTTGCAACCCATATTTCTAATAAAATTACATGAGATGGGCTACTTAAAGCCAGTGTAAAGAAGGAATATAGATTCTTAAATGGCTATGTTTCTAAGTGGACATGCTTGTTCTGATTCTTGATCAAAACTATATTGATTTGTCTTGCCTGATATTAATACTGACCATTTTGTTTGCATGATTGCACTCTACTCCTATCTGCACCATCTTGGCCATGCTTGATCATCTGAATGCGGTTTCCCAGTGTACATGTCCTGACTGGGCTTTTGGTTGCACTCCTAGCATGGGTAAAACTTTTCCTGGCTCCCATGGAATTCTCAAAACAAACCCTGCTTTTTGGCCTGGTACTTGATACCAAGTCTGCTCTCAGGGATCATGCATTCTTGTCCTTCACCAGTGATCCACACAACCTGGTATTTACTCTTCAATACTCAGAGGTCAGAATATGTGTCTCTATAACTCTTTGCACAGCACACATGTAAATAACATAACAATTTATTCTAATGTCATTGTTTGATTGTCTACTTTTTATGCTTTGATTTTGTGACTTGAGCAAATACTTCTAAGACAACTATATTTAATTTATCAACTAGTGATTTTTACTGTTTTTTACAATTATGTATTATTTTTACCCTTTTTTCTGTTTTGCTTTCTTTTCTCTACAAACAAAGTTCTCATATTGGTAAAAAAATAAGATCTTTTACAATGAAATTTATAAAGGTCTGAGAGATTAATACCTCATAGTGGTGGCTGAAAAAGCCTTTCAACACTGGAAGAAATAAATCCCCATCAAGGAACAAAAACTCCTTTCAAGAACAGTTAGGAGAGGAAAGTGGATGGTGGAGATGAAGCAGAGAAGAATTTAAACAGCAAAAATCACACAGAAACCTGCAGAACCCTAACAAGAATCTCACTAATGTCCATTACCTTTGACTTATTTTTCTAGATTTACTTCAGATACTCCATTTTCTCTCAAAGAATCAGAGAAAAACAATATTTGGTGTACATTCTATGAAAAATTGTTTTGAATTATTTTAATAACTAAAAGTTTTCGAGTGTCCTCCTCAACATATTTTGAAGTTAAAATTACATAATGCCCAAAGGAAAAAGTAGTTCATTATACAAGTGCAATATGTTGTAATTTTATTTATTCATTTATTAATTTTTAAGTCCTCCCCTCATATGCTATAATTTTAATTCCCTGGGTATGTGACTATTTCTAACCCTCACAGATAAAGCAATTTCTGCATTTCTAGATTTCACCTTTTTGCAGCAAAGATTGAAAGAAACCGGATAGCAAGTTTAAAATTTAAATCCTCATTGCAATGGTAGTTTGTTATGTGTAAGGTTTTAGATTATAAAAATAACTAGTAAATGGTGTCAATCAAAACATGGGGCTACTTATTTGGCCCCCTTTTGAATATGTGTCACTTTAAAATGTTATTAGTTTATGTTTATAAAACATAATAAATATGTTCATCATGAGACATTGATGAATAAACAGACTGCATCATGACCTTTTTTACTACCCACTCTCCTACCTCTTCCCCCATTCTCAGGTCCCCTTCTCACCTCCACAGAGTCTATCTCTCTGTTTCCAACAGCAAAAATTATACAAGTGTGGTTCAGGGAGCTTAGCATGAACAGAATCATAGAAGTGAAGTTAAACAACCAAAATCATAGAAAATTCTGGATTCTAGTGTTTAAGAATACAATGGATGTTACTAAACCTCCACCTAAGTACTTTTCAAGAATATTCAAAGGATTGTTCACATGTTTTTACACAAAAAAGTGTACAATAGCATATGTCCTTGGTCTTTTGGAAAGTTCAACATAATAGACCTCTAAATTCTTCTCTATAAAAATGAATATTAAAATGTCTACTAAATATAATCTAATTTTGTGCCTCTCTCTATATATTAATTTATAAATCAGATTACAAATAAAAATAAAAATTTTGTTGCACCATGTGTCCCATTTTTTGCTTTGGGATATATGAGGATCATAGAGCTATGTAAATAGAAATGAGTTATTCTATTATAATGGCTTAAAACTTTTGGATGCTAGAGTATATATGATTTGGTTTAATTGGAGTTTGATTTTTTGTGATTATTTTTTAGATCTTAAGAGTTAGAGGATAGGCTGGTAAAAGTCTGTATTGAGAGTCAAGTTTATTTTGTAAAGATAGCATCTATTCAGATGTTAAATCTAAATTCTGGATGAAACGAAATATTTTTCTGGTCCAGATGGCTTCAGAGGTGGGGACAGAGTTAATCATAGAGCAGAGAAAAAAGATTTCCACTGTACTATAAGTTTAAGAAACACTGCTATTATTATTGCTATTATTATTATTATTAATATTATTTCTTTGAACATCTACTACATACCCTTTGCCGTTTTGATACATGCTGTCATCTCCTCTATCTTTAAATGTCTCTTTTAAGGTGGTTCTATTACTTGATTTACCTAATTAAAAACAATTTGGACATCACAGAGGTTAGTACATGGCAAAGGTAAATTTCAAACCTAGGACTGTACAATTCTAAAACTAAACTTACCACTAAGTCTTAGGTGAGTAGAAACAAGTAAGATGAACCCAGAAATGTATTCAAAACAGAAGTTACATTTGTTTCATTGTTTTGCTTAAAATAGGTCTGAGGTCTCAAAATATTAGAAAAGTATGGTGTTAAGAAGTAATGTGAGCCTTGGAGTCAGATGGATCTGACTTTACAGCTTGGTACTTAGATGAACTAGCTATGAGATTGAAGGCTAGTCATTTCTCTTAGACAACATTCGCTTCTTTATTTATAAGTGCAGTGATAGAGATACCTGCCTTTTCTAGGTCATTGAGAAAATTAAATGAGATAATTATGTAAAGGATCTACCAGTTTCCCATACCTAAAATGCACCCAATAAATAGTCTGAGTGGTATTGATTACTATTGTGTGCGGAACTATAGAGGCTAGCAAGGACCTTTCAAGTGGTGTCTGGATTGGATCAATACGAATGTCATGAAAAATTGCTGATTTTAAATGTGTCATTTTGACCACATTAAACACTAATAAAAACATTTTTAAATGAGGTTCAAAAAATAATAGCTGTTTACTAAAGAAACAGCACAGTGATCTTTCTTTCTTCTTTCTTTCTTTCTTTCTTTCTTTCTTTCTTTCTTTCTTTCTTTCTTTCTTCTTTCTTTCTTTCTTTCTTTCTTTCTTTCTTTCTTTCTTCATTTCTTTTTCTTTTCTCCTTTTTTTCCTTTCTTTTTTCTTTCTCTTTCTTTCTTTCTCTTATTTCTTCTTTCTTTCTTTTTCTCTTTCTTTTTTTTCTTTCTTTTTCTTTCCTTTCTCTGCTCCCTCCTTCCTTCTCTTCCACTTGCCCCCTCCCTTCTTTTTTTTTTCTTTCCTACATATGTGTTTCCTGGAGTGGAAGCAGTGAAGTAAATGGTCTCTTTTGGCTCCGAGTGTTCTCTAGCATAATGTCTAAAAATGCTTACAAGACAAAGGCACATTGCATGAACCAAGGGAACACCTTGCTTTATTTCTAAAGTTTTAAGGCATTTTAAACTTGAAGAAAATTGATAATTATCAAGTGGAAAACCAAAGATATTTTTCTTCTGAAAGATCATGTCATTCAGCACCCTGGCTTCAGGCACACTTGCATGAGATCCATGCTGAACAGATGGCCATTGATTCCCCAGCCTTCTTTAGTAATTTGTGCAAGTACTTGGCAACCTTATCTGTCAGAGAGTGCTTCCTCATTATATAGGACTATGGAACAGTTACTTCACACCTTCCATAGATTACTTGATGCCACATTTAATTTTAGAAAGGGGTTTTCTAAGGGAAGGTTATTAAGGTGTGTTTAATTAAAAATTCTTTCTTTCACTGTCACAAAAATATATAACTCATGATTAATAACAGAAGAGATTTCTTCACAGTGGAGGCCTGTCCTTGCTAATTTTAAATCATGCATAGTACTCTATTTTTATCTGTTTCTGTGTAAAGCACAGAAACTTAATCAGTTTTTTCATCATCACTCCCTGGTAGGCCTTCTTATAACCTTATGCATTGAGACAGAAGAACAATGTCCCTAAACTCAAATTAATAAACACCTTCAGGACATATGCATTAAGGATCAATAATTATATGCTATCTCTGGTAAAAAGAAGTGACACTACTGACACACCTCAGGGAGAAAGCATGTGCTCAAAAGATTTTTTTCTCTGTAGCAGAGATGGATTTTCGGTGGATTGGTATTTTCCCGAGGGCAGATATTTGTAAGCTGCATGCCTAGGATTTGGAAAGCAAAACTTGAGGAAGCATAGAAGGCAAACTGAATTGAATAGAATGTGGCTCACTTCAACACATAAGTCTTCAATCTTCCCTGTATGTGACCAGTCTCCTCTTCCTACTACTTTGCCCTCTCATTCTGTCTTGGTATTCCATTCTATTTGTTTAAAAATATTAAGTGTGGGACATGCAACAATATTCCTGATGGGTGGATTTCATAGACATAAAGTTAAAAGAGTAGAAATTATATGACACAATTTATATAAAAATGGACAACACTAATGCATGCTGTTAGAAGACAGGATTACAATTAATCTTAAAGGGATGGCAGCTAGAACAAAACATCATAGTAGCTTCCAGGGTATTAGGAGTATTTAATTTCTTGTTCTGTGTCCTGGCTATATCGTTATGCTCAGTGTGGCAAAAAAGCATCACCCTACATCATTCATAATAAAGGAAATTTTGTACAAGTATAGTATATATTGATAATTATTCTTTTTAAAAGGTAAATGTGAAGACATTCCATGTAGTGAGATATCCCCATTACCCCTTATCCTTTATCCCATCGTCTACCTTAACACTAAGGGAGTGAACACAGAAGAGATACCCAGTATATAACATTAGATTTTTTACAGGTTTTCTAAGGTGAAACAATGGCATTATTGGACATTTTGTGATTGAGGGTAATGGTGTTTTACTGCTTTATTCATTCATTAATCCCTTATATATTTATTGAGTATGTTTCATGTGCTATGTATTGTATAAGGCACTGGTGATAATAGTGGGGACCAACACAAATATAGTCCTTGCCATCAAAAAGCTTACAGTCTGAGGGAGGAAAAATTCAGTAACACCAAAAATCATTAAAATTAATAATTTCACATTGTGATACATGAAACATGGGAAAAGAAATGGAGCATAATGTGAGAGAATGGGGAGGAGTAAAGAGGTCTGCTTTAGATAGGATGTTCATAGAGGACTCCGAAAAGTGGCAGATCCTTAGACATTAAACTTAGGAAACCATGATATGCAAAGATCTTGAATTAGAAACGCTTGACAGCTACAAAGTGGCTAACTCCCCCTAAGTTACCATCAAATTGTTACAGGCAGCTGGGTTAGACAGAAATATTGTAGGCAGTCAGACAGAGCTGGGTCCTCCAAGGAACCAGTGCAGAAGCCCAGATACCTTGCAACTGTGAGGGAGACACTTTCTCTGCTGGCCAGACCAAAAGACAAAAGATAAAACAAATTCTCCCACATACTTCCTAAGGATAAACATCAGGGATTGATATTCTAAATAGTTCTCTACCACACTGAGGAAGCCAGGAATCACTAACCCAACCCTCTATAGGAAGAGTCACTGCTTTTTATGTATGTCTGCTTGCTATGTGACTTGCTTCCCCATTTGTTTCCAATTTAATCAATTCTACCTGAGCAATGAATGGTATTGGTAGAACATAAATCTGCCCCACCCCATGCCCACCTTGCAAGTTCCCATGTTTTCCACACCTTAGATCTGCCTCACTTTGTGCTTTTACTCTACAAAAGTACCTAGAAAAGACAGTCTTTGGAAACCACTCAGGATTCCTTCTGTCTCTCTCTCAGACAGTAACTTTCTTTCTCTCAGTAAGTATATCATGCTCTTAACCTCTATTGTCCCTAAAATTCATTCTTCCTCTTTAGAGAATACAAAATCGCACCAGTATTACGTAGTATGTCTGGAGTTTCTTTCTCCTATATCAAAATGCGCTGCCATTATGGGTAAGGGAAGCACACGTTTTGAAGCAAAACATTTTCAGAAGAAAATTTTCATATCTGAAAGTGAGATAATGACAAGTTTGAGGAGTTGTTGATTATGGAATTTTTACTCCTTACTTAAGTGATCAGAATGAAAGATTGTAGAAGAGTCTCAAGGAAAGCTTTTTAGTTTTTTTAATGAAGCTCTGCTATCTCAAAGCTTGATACATCTAGGGTAGCATAACACAATCTAGAATTCTCTTGACCAAGTTGTTATATATCATGATCCTTAAAATTTACTCAAATTATAACTCCTAGAGACACAGTTTAATATGACTTTGTTAATCTGTAGTTATAAGCATTACTCCAGTTGTACATTGTAGTTTTCCATATCAAGCCCAAACACACATACATATATTAAAAGCAGCAATGTAGTTTGAGAACTAACTTTGAAGTGCTTTTAAAAATAGATATGTAATATATTTTCGGGCTTTAAACTATAACAGCATGCTAAGTGCTTTTATTGTGAGTACAGATGAATTCATTTAGTACAAGTATCCAGCACATCTTTCTTCATTTCTATGAATGGCACAGGTTAGAAAATTTCAGGCCTGGTGGTCTATGACCAAATGTAAAGCAACTGCACCAAATGGCAAATGCTTTTCTTGTTATTCATTCTAATTCAAAAGGCTTTTGTATAATGATTGACTTGATGTAAAAATAATTGCCTAAGAAAAAAAATTCTTCTTAGTTTCCTACAAAGTTTTTTGAGCTTTGTGCCACACTGCAGGATGCCCAAGTCTACTTGAGGAAAATTTCTCTCTCACCACAAATCTAGAATGGAAAAATCTGACCATCTTTGTAAGAGAACATCCTGCTAACCCCTGGGGTCTCTTCCTCCCTCCTTTTAAAACTAATTAAGAGAGTATATTTGGAAGCAAATGCTAAAATTCAGGAGAGTTTACTAGAGTATAGGTAAGGCCCGAACCTACCTATAGGGTTTAGGCCCTACCTGCTGTCCCTACTGAAAGCACAATATTAGAACTTGTGACCTACGAAGTATGTAGTTTACTGGATCAGGGTTACACCTCTAAAGCAGAAGGATTCCTATTCATGTGATTAGCTGAACAAATTGAAATAAATTAAAAATACAGAGATATGTTCCAAGTACTAGATCTAAAAGCTTGTTTGGAGTTATGACTAGAACATCCATATTTAGCAATGCTAAAGATGACTAAGCACAAAAAGCCAACTGAGGGAATTAGAGATGTGAGGGGAGAAAGTGAGAGGAATTTGGAGCAACTGTGTAGAGAGAAGCCAAGAGAGAGCAGCCGACATAAGAATAGCTATGAATAACAAAATAATAGGGAAATAACAATAGTATAACATATGTTGTCAACTTTAAAGTAGTTGCTCAGGGTACAAAATTTTCTCAATGATATTGAAATTTTGTTTTACTTATTTTGCATAAAATTAAAAAAATGAATAATAAAAAGAATGTAACCAAGCTTTGTTATGGCTTGGTTTCTAGTGGCTCACAAAGTATATCAAAATTATATTCTAGGAAGCCATAGAATTTCAGTAAAAGCAGTTTATAACCCTGGTTTTGTCTTTGGGAGGTAATTTAATGCATGCAAATTTACTTGTTGAAATCAAATTTCAGTTATAATTCAAACTTAATATAAGGTGTTTTAAAAAAAGAATAACTGTGCAATCTCAGAAACATGGAAAAAGCCACCTGAGTTCCTGATATGGCAGTTACATCCAGCTCTTGCATTTTGTGATGTGCCTCCATATTCTTTAATAACTTTTCACTTTATTTCCTTAAGTGTTTTTTCATTTCTTGCAGCCAAGAGAACTTTGACGAGAGGAAAGGAGGACCCAACTCCCTGAAGACTGTGCAAATGTGAAAATGACAGTAGAAAGACAAGGGAAAAGAGAAAGAAAAGGGGAAAAAGTCCAATATATAAATAAAAGATTTCCTAATATATGTACATTAAGTTAGAATTTTACTTTAATAGTCTTCATCTAAATTATAAAAAATTCTGGCTCAAAGCTCCTATTTATATATTGCCAAGACTGATGATAGCTTAAGCACATTTTACCACAGAAACTTCTATTAGGTAATAGGTAAAAGGAATGCAAAATCGTAAAAGTAGGTACCTATGTGCTAGCATAAGGTATAACAAGTAAGAAGTTCTGCCAAGAAATTAACTAATTTCACACAAAGCAAAGGCATATAACCTAGACTGTGGAATAACAATGTTTCTAATACTGTGATCCTGTGAAGAAAAATATCCACAAGTTTTTCTGAAAAAGAGACTAAAATACTCTTAATCTGCTCTTGTACATCCTCACAAATATTTCAATTAATTTTAGTTAAATATCTGGATATTGAAAAAATGTGTATAAAATAGATTTTTATTGATATCTTCATATTTTATTGACAGTAACTTTAGGTCACAGAGCAAATCCTATCATTTAAGAAAGCAATAAACTGGGGCTGGGGATATAGCTCAGTGGCATAAGCACCTGTCTTGCAAGCACACGGTCGTGAGTTCGATCTCCGGTACCAATAAAAAAAAAAAAGAAAAGAAAATCAAAAAACAACCAATTTATTCAGAACAAAATATTTTTGAGTAGTTTCAAAATGGCTTTGTTCTTATTTGAAGTATAGAAGGGTGTGGTATGAAATACAAATGTATATGAGGACTGAGGATCATTGTGATTATAACTTTTGTTCCAGTTAATTGGCACTGTCAGTGATCTAATGTCATTTATAAATATGTTCGGAAAAATATCCTCTCGACATACGCAGAGGTGACACAATTTTTGCAATGTGTACCTCTCATGCATTAATACTTCTGATAATATATACATTTAAATGCTAAATAGCACAGTTACCATTTTAATCATAGCTTATGCCATAAAACTGAAAAGAAAAAGATGTGGTCTGGAATACATGTCACCCATAACCTCTTTCCCTGTCAGTGCTGGGCTTCTGATTCCCACTGCTTTCCAAAATGATCATGTAGAAGTTGAAGTCGGTTCATATGCTGCCAGCAGAGCCTTTCACACTTGCTACTCCATTGTGAAACTAGGAAGGCATTGAAGAGAAGAGATAAGGAGCGAAGAGCTTAGCTCTGTATTGCTTGTGTGTGTGTGTGTGTGTGTGTGTGATGCCTGGATAGAACCCAGCACCTTATGAATGGGAACCAGTGTTCTCCTACTAAGCTGCAAACCCAGTTCTCTTCAGGATTCTTTTGTTCAGCTTCAGTTTTCTCTTCTTCTCTCCACTTCAGCATCTTAGTCGTTTTAATCAAGTTAGGACATGGATCATAAAGACTGAATCAGTCAACTTTTTACAGCACAAAGCATAAAAGAAGCACAGGATACTCCAACTGAAACTGACATAACAAATCTCCATGAGAACAAGGACTTCATCTGTCTTATTTACAAGACCTAGACCAGGACATGGTACATGACAGGTGCTCATAAATATTTAATGAGTGTATGAAAACATGAAGTGAAAGCTGACCAAGTCCTTCTCCTTTCCCATTTTATGGTTTCCCACTATTAAATTAGTCCCTGTCTCCCACAGAAAAGCTGGACCTGCTCTCTTTTGGAGGACTACAAGCATTTCACTGCAGCCAGAACCTGTAGCTCCACGATTCAGTTCACAGTGATGTCACTGATTTGTATTAGACCATAAAATATTATGATTCTTAATTACTATTAGTTGTCATTGTTGTAGGTATAATGACAGAGCTATCAGTACAAATACTGGAAATCATCAAAGTTCTCATTGAATTTCTTCATGTATGTTTCAAATAAATCTAAGTTTTTCTCCAATCCTTAAAAGTTTGCCAATTAAAATGTGCCTGAAAAAATACAACTTGGCCTTAAACTCTACAATTGCTATAGGTGCTTAATTTGCAAAGTTTGCAGAATGTAACCCTATATTTACTTAGCAAAGCTACATTATGTGCAGCATTAATATTAATAAAACAAGCTATCTCATTTATCTTTTTTAACAAGACTGTCACTTCATAAATTTTCAGCTAGCACTCAATGGCTTTTTATATATGAATGCAAAAAAGACAAATTAAAATTTTTCATCCATTTCACTTCAATTGAATGAAATCAAGCAGAAAACACAGAAAGATCTAATGCACTCTTAGAGCTGAGAACTGTTAGGTTTTATTGAGATTGGGTTCCCAGGTGTAGGTTAAGTTACCTATTTTATAACTTGCTTTTTAAATTTCTGAATAATCCAAGCTTACTGATTGAGGAAATCACGAAAATAAAATTAACCAAAACATTGTACCATTTGAAGAGAACTACACCTAGAATATTACCTTTAAATTGGTACAAATGATTCACAAAATTTTACTAATTAACATATGCAAGCTACATACAAACAGTAGGTAAATATTATTGATAACTAAAATAAGTACTAATGGATTGAATTTAAATTCATTAAAGGAACTCTTCAAAAGGCATCTATTAGTAAATCAATACTGTCTCATTGGCACCAATTACTATACCAGATTATTGTTGGAAAATGTGGCAAATTTTGATGATGATGAAAGACTAGGGAGAGATAATTCAAAGTGAAAAAAATTTGGTAAGATGAGGTTTATGGATCTGACAGGTAACTGAATGATCTCAGAGCCTTGGGATTAAAGTATTCCCTAACACACCTGTATATGCAAATGGCCATTTCTGCCTTCATGTGTGACAATGATTTATAAACTTTTATATCATGTAAGAACTTGTATTGTTATTTAGGTATTTGCTTGTCTAAATTTGTACTTCACTACCTTGAAAATATTCTAGGCACTGACATTAGGATCACTTGTACATGCTAATAAATATATAAAATTCTATCTGAGAATATAATTCTGAGAGAGAGAGAGAGAGAGAGAGAGAGAGAGCTGTAGAGAGAGAGACAAGGTAAATTGAGTGAAGGTTAGAGTTAATTGGCAGATTTCCATACTAAGAAGAAAATACATTTAAGTACCATTAAACTGAAATCACTGTAAAATGCTTAATGAGGCATAATAAAGTTAAAGGGTTTATGATTAACAAGCCACATATTTTTAACTCATATTTGTTTTTGCCCCCTCAGTGCTCTGTAACATATCCTAACTGAATAACTGAAGTTGTTTGAGTTGTATTTCCTCAGTACACTGAAGTCAGTTTGAAAACTGGTACCACATATGAGGGATTAGACTACAGTTCCAAATAATCATCGCTTTCCTCTAACTTTGATGAAATTCTTGACTCCTACAATTTAAGAAAGAAAAATTGATTTGTCTCATCCTTTCATAGGGTTCAGTTTATACATGATAGCTTCCTCCATCCCAGGAACAGCATGGTAGAGGGGCATGGCAGAAGGAAACTGTTCAATCCATAGTAGTGCAGAGGCAGAGAAAGAAGGTGCCAGGGAGAAGAAACAATTCCAGGTCACTAACACCTTTACCATACATAATTTCAGCAATGGATTAATACCCTGTGAGTACAGCACCCCTATGATCCAATTACATTCCAAAATCCCTGCCTTTGAGTACATGAGACTTTTGGTGCACATTTTATATCTAAACAATAGCAAAGGACCAGCATTTCATTTAAACACTGATTCATCTATTTTTTTTACATGTGTACTGTTTAAAATAGGTTGAAAATATATAATAAATATATTATATGTTCATAAGTGTATATATATTATATAGACAGAGAGAGAGAGAGAGAGAGAGAGAGCATTTGCGTTTCATTTCCTGCTTCAGTTTTTCTGATCTTACAAGCTTTCACAGTGCTAATCACAGCCACATACTTCACAGGAGTTTAAAGATTCTTTTTATGTTTTACTCAACATTACTTTTTAGTTATAAAAATTAGTTGAGCCATAATAGTCTCCCTGCTTAAATCTGCATGACCCTAACGTTTTAAGTAGACTTTAAAATACACTTCTTCACTCCCACAAAATCTGTTCTTCAACCTGAATGAGACCTTAAATCACTTCCCTAAGATCCCAGCGTATTAGCCTCCTCCTGATTTCATTTCCAAGTGTACCTGACAATTCCAGGGATCACAGATCTGTTATTCATCATGCCTAATACTATATCTGACCTACTATATCACAATCCTGCATCCATTCTGCCTCAATCATTTTTCTCTTTCTGCTCACAAGCTTTTGAAAGCAAGACAAAACTTCTATCATCTTGGTGGGTTTACTTGAGTCTACTTCTCTTGAAACAATGGTCTCTTAGCCATCCATGATAGCTTCTCTTGGGCAAAAAGAAATCAGATCATCAGGTCTGAACTTGCAACTTACCTTCACTATACTTTCAAGATGTATCTCCAATTATTCTTATTCTTGGTCTTCTGAATCAGGGAAAAAAGTGTTCACTTGAATTTTCAAAACACCTTTCTCGTTTGTTCTTTTACTTCGCATCTGTGTTTTAAACCTGTACTGCATCTTCTGTAAACTTGCTCTATATTCTCACCCACATTTCCATCTTCCCACATCCACCTACATAACATTCAGTCAATCATTTTTAATCTCTCTAAAACTCTCAATTTTTCTCTAAATCTTTTTTCATTTTCTTAATTTCTCCTTTTCCTAAATTTTCACTATTTATGCCTATTCAGTTTCTCAACAGTACTCTATCATGGCCATCATTTGTCCAGTTACCGCTTCCATAGACTACCTCCTTGATCTCTGCTTCACTCTATCTACCAGCTTTCTTAAACCTGTCTTTTCTCGTGAGATCTTGAATGTTCTCCCTGTTGTCTTCTCATTGTATATGTTCTCAATGAGTAATTTCACTTAGGTCAATGGTTTTAAGCACTTCATTTATTCTAATGTTCCTTAAATCTCAGTCTGCAGCTCTCGATACTCTCTTGAACATATGTTCTGTATATCTGTATACTTAGCCTACAGTAAACTTAAAACTAATATATCCAGCATCACCTTTGCAAACAAACATGATTCCTTGCCTCCCTATATTTCCCTAGGTAGCAGCTGAGGCTTCAAACTTTTGAATCATTCTATTCTTGTGGTCCTTATTCTTTATGCCCAATTAATTCCTCAGTTCTGTCTATCATAACCACATTATATTTCTTCATTTCCATGTACAATGATGGTATTCTAATCCAGGCACTCATTATTGCTCAGTTTTAGTAAACTCTTTACTGGTTCTTTACATTTCATATCTTCTCCCCCTAACAAAACTCTACACACTCTCTCTTTTAAACAGAACCCAAAATCCTGCTTAAAATACTTCAGTGGTTCTCCTTTGCCTTCTGGATAAATTCCAATTCATTAAATGGCATTCAAGTTTCTATGTTTCTAGTTCTCACTGTGCCACACTTGAGCAGATGACACAAATGTCAAGAACTTTTCTGCTTTCCCAGTGGTTTATGGTTCACTCCCCTGACATGCAGTATTACTTCTTTAACTGGCAAACTCTTACTCATTTTTCAAGACCAACTCTAATGTCACCTTCTCCTGGTGTAACTGTTTCTGTGTACATGTTAACATTAGCATCCTCTGTTTGACATGACATATTGTATGTATCTACGATATAGATGTTGTTCTTCTGCCATAGTGATTTGTATCATTTTTACTTCAACTAGATTGCGAGTTACCGAGGATAAGAATAGCATTTCACTCACTTACTTACATCTATAGTGTCCAGCATAGGGGTGGTATTTCTTAATAAATTTGTAAGTAGTTAATTATGAAAAATAACTTCCATGCAACAGAGAATAAGTATTCAGCTTTAAAATAATAAGTGCCTCTGAATTGACCACATATTTAATTATATTGTAATTTAAAAGTACATAAACTCTTTCCTGTCCCTATACAGGAAGAGAAAGCTACTGATCACTAGAACCCATGTGTGGAGGAAAACAGGATCAATTTTTAATTCTCTTCTAAGGGCACGCTGATCAAAGAGAAAATAGAACTAAGCACCTTACATATGTGAAGCCCTGAATTTCAGCAAAGGTGCACAATGAAAAAATACAAGATTCAGTGCAAGTGCAAATTATATCTTTTAAATTTCTCAGTATTCACCTCCATTATGATCCAATAGAGCAATATTGTTACTGTGGAGCCTGAGTCAACTATTATTTTACCAACTAATATATTTTCTAGCATCAAGACAAGATTTTTAGGGCATGTTGAAGGGTAAAAAACTAATGAGGACAACCATCAGCTAAATAGTACTACCAGTAAGGAATAAAGGAAGGAAATGACAATTCCAAAATGGTGGTTAGCTATCAAAAGAGACTTTGCACATTTTACACATATTGAGTGTGTTTACATGAAATCAGAATGAGTAATCTGAGTTATTGTTAAGTTCTGATTTTTATTTCCCTCCTCGGCTTATCTAAATACATCTATATGTGTCATAAAAATGAAGGCTGAGTCAAAACACAGACGGCATATTGGGGTTGAAAAGAATAAAATAAACACAATAGTTTATATAATTCTAGTAATTTTATAATGGTGACTAAAATGTGACAGTCTACATTCCTTTCACATGCTTTTTGAGTGGGACAGCAGTCTTGGATAAGGGGGCACAGACTGGAGAAAAGACAGAGTGAAAATTAGTGGCTCATTTGGGGGAATTTCATCTTATTTGCTTCAAAGCAAGAAGTCTCATTCTATTAAGCATATATGTCACTATTAATCACCTTTTGTAGTGAATACCTAACCCAAAATAAGGCTACAGCCTTGTTTTGTCTCCAAATAAACCCATAGATAACAAGTAAGGTTAAAACTCACTACATATTGAAACCATGCTTTTTATTCAGAAAAGGAATGAGAAAATAAGCTATACTAGGAACCACAAAGGATTTTAACCAGAAATGATTTCTGGCAAAATTCTAGCAAGGATAACTTCTATGTGAGGAAAGTCTTTCTAAGAAAAATTGCTTCAATGAAATTGTGACTCAGCGTTTGACATTCCTCATTGTTTTCTATTAAGAAGCACTTCTCAGCAAAAAGTCAAACCAGTTCATGAAACAATGTTTATTACTTAAAAGGCACAGTGAGGTTTATACAAAATCAAAGTTATTGTAAATAGAAAAACCTATCTGTATAATATTCCTCTGAATGCTGGCAGAGAAAAATTCACAATTTCAGTGGACCCACTACTTTGGGAAATATTTAATGTGTTTCATGATTATAGTAGCAGTGATATTAAAAGTGTAACAGTAACAAATCATCAGAAAATTATATCTTAAAACTCAATGTTCACTGAAATTCATTAACAATAAAGAAATCCCCCAAAATATTAAAATGCAATGTGCTCAATTTTTTTAAATCATTGTTTTATTTGTTTGAAGGCAGATATTCCTTTCTTAAAAGATAATTAAAAAAACCAGAACAAAGCAGATAAGAACAAAACAATGCAGGCAACACAGGATTTCAAGACACAACAACAGGTAATCAACAATGGCTACCATAATGTCTCTTGTTTTCTTCGAAATGGTTGTCCATATCTTCACACACATTGAATTAAAGCAAAACAAAAGAGCATAAAACTGATCCAAACAAAAGAATGAAAGCATTACCGACCTTCAAAACCAGATGATGGGAAATCAACAATGGCTACCATAATGTCTCTTATTCTCCTCAAAGTAGCTGTCCATACCTTTAATTGTCTTCTTTTGAAGTCTAATAATGTTTTATTGCTTTGATTGGCTTTAGATTTCTATTATTTGATTTCAAGAATTGTGCTTAATCTTTCCAGAAAAGTTATAGAATAATAAAAGTGTTTATCTAAAATAGTTTAATTTGGTACCCTTAATTTAAAAATAATTTCAAGCCAGCATAACACAATGGATCAGAGACCAATGCAGAAAAAAACAAATATAATTTTTTGTGGTATGTCATAGACTATTGCTTTGTGAGAGAAAATGCTTATAAAAGGATCTTAAAAGTGGATTTTACAGATTATTGGATAATTGTGTCACCATCACAGATAGCAGTGATGCTATTTTTTACTTATCAAATATAAAAAGTATGAAAATTCATGAGGATGGTGTGATAGTAATTAAAAATCATATACATGGTTTATATTTCAAAGTGACTGTATCACCTTAATGAAAGGCCAGGTCACAGATATTCTAAGCCAGTGTTTTTCAACTGAGGACAGTTTCATTCCTCTCTTCCATGCTTTGAGGATATTTGGCAACGCTGTAGACATTTTCAACTGTCATGACTAAGAGAAAGGGTTGACTAACTCAGAGCAGAAAGAGGTCTCAAGTGCTGCTAGATCTCGCTAACAAAGAAGAAATATCCAGCCCCAAATGACTATAGTGCTGAGGTGTAGAAACTCTGTCCTAAATGAATATAGTAAAATTTCACAACAGCTAACATGGATTGAGAATTATCATAAAGAATATGATATTGGATGTCATATTTATGATCTCGGATGTTATCTTGGATCTCACATCCAAGCACTTTCAGCACATTAAAATATAGTTTTGTCTGTAAGTTGACTTTACTTTTAATTTATAGGTTTTTCTAGAGAGCACTATAATAAAATTACTCTGCATATTTGTCAAGTACAGCATCACACTCTGTGGAAGTCAGTGAAAAGTACAAATTTTAGTGCTCAGAGGAATGTGTGGGAATGCCTATTACTTTAAGAAAATAAGACATGTCTTCACCAATGAAGTGAAAGGGAAAAGTCATTCATATTCCATGCTACTTATTTATCATGAAAAGAAGGGATATGAATTATAGATAAAAGGTGATTTTTTGTTCATTTTGTTGAAAATAATATATACACTTAGATTTACTGGTCATTGTGTTCAGAAAAAGCATTTTTAATTTAGAAAATATAATTTAGAAAAGTCATCCTTCCATGGGTAAATCAATAGCTGTAAAACTCCAAATTTGCCTGAATAGTTGTGAAAAAATAAGCATGTAACAACCAAAATTACTGCCACGCCAAAATACCTCCTGCATTCAAGATGTGTTAATAGTTAAAGAGTCTGGTAGATGCTACTGAAGAGAAATATGATGGCTTAATACAAATAGCACTGGCTAAAAGAGTTGCTTGAGAGAAGGGAGAAAAGGGAGAGCAATCATGTAAAGAATGAAGGTGTGTCTTTCAATTCCAAAAATACAGTCCCCTTAAAAAAAAAAAAGACCAGAGTTCCCCACCTGTGTTTTCTTACTGGAGAAAGTGTCTTGCTTATTATTCGGTTACTACTTCAAGGAGAAAGAAATCTGTAAGGAGCCCAAGAGAAGCTTGAGGAAACTCTCTTGTTTCCCCTAAGAAAGAGCTAAATCAAGAAAATATGGTACTTAAGGAGAACTGCCACCAAATGTTCTCTTTTACGATAGAAAAGGTAAAATAAGCAGAGTTCTCTCCTTGAGCTTCAACCATTAGAATGCCCCTGGGAAGGGGGGTATTCTACTCAGAAAGCAATTTCTAGAATCACTTACTGCATTAATTATAGATCTTTCTATGCTAGTTCAGCCATTTCACAAAAAGGTCTTTTGCTCTTATACATGTAAACAGAAATAATCTCCTAAGGGAAAAAATAAAAGAAAAAATTAACTAGTTTAAATTCCTCAGGTGAGACTACTAAAACAGGAATTTTTCTTCCTTTTTTTGATGGGTGATTAGAGAACATTTAATAATCAGCAAAACAGGGTATTTTAATGTCAAGCATACTTGAGTAAAAATAATCCAATCTAACATTTGTAGAGCTTTTACTTTCACAAAGAACTTCCTTACTGCAGTCCTTTTAGACTAACTGCGTAAAGCCAGGATTTTCAGATTAAGCTATTCTTTGACCCTTAGTTTCTACTCTATTTTGGTACTGCAGTTTTGTGAAGAGTTAAATTGAGTGTTAAATGTAGTGCACAAACTCACATACAGCAATTCAGCATAAAAGTGCTTCAAAAGGGAACACTTGGAAGTGGTTTGAATGTTGTGACTTAACTGAGATGAATAATGCACAAACACGTTCCTCAGCAATGCCAAAGAAGTCTCTTACATAGGACATCTGCTTCTTGACTTAATAGATTAGTTGACTGTCATTTTCACATGTATGCTGTAGCAATTATTGTTGAGGGATGATTCCTCCATCAGATAAAGCTACATTTAATCCTCATCTCTAGTATTCTTAAGATACTGGGTGAGAAAATATAACACCATTTTCCAAGAACAACAGGATTTTTTTTTACTGGTTTATACATAACTCTACTGTAAACATGGAATTAATATGAAAATACAATCAATTAGTTAAATGTTAGCTATTCTTACTGTAGGCCAAAGTAATTATCAAATCGCAGGTATTTCTATGTTTGGAGCAAATTTACACTAAAAATGAGGCATTGGCATTACATTTCTAAAATTTACATATTTAAAGTGGAGTCAGTCATAACCTTAGATTTGAGATAGGACTCCAAAGTCATCAAAATCATGACAAAGAATAAGAGATGAAAACTATCTTGATAGCTTCTATTTGGAAAAGTTTTGAAATCAAGTTAAAATCTCAGTAACTTTTAACTTTGTTTGCACATGAGAATAACTTGGGGGACTTAAATACTGATGCCTGAGCCCTATTTCAGCCCACATTCATTGTTAGAGACTATTTATCATAATTTTAAAAAATCCCTCTAGTTGATCTTAATATGCATCCAGAGTGTCCAAACTGATGATCTAGCTGATCTTTTTTACTTAGTCATTTGGAAAAGTGTTCATAGTCATACATATGCACACAGGCTGCTTGCCTAATATTAGAAGTTCTGGGAAAGTTTTTAAATTCTGTTCAATTGGATTATCATAGTAATCACTTCAAACATGCAGCTGTTAAAGTTTGTGTCTAGATATCCCCCCAAAGCCTTATGTGACCAGAGGGGTTTTTTTGAGTTGGTTGTATCTAGAGTGTGTGATTGATTCATAGCGCAATGCTGGTATTAAGGGTGTTAGGACTGAGGGTGGGTGATTGCTAGATCAGTCCACTCATTTGATTGGCACTGCCCTAATAGACTGGATATAATATGAGACACAAAGACTGGATATTATATCCAGTAGACTGGATATAATATGAGACACAAAGAGGATCTCTCTCTCTCTCTCTCTCTCTCTCTCTCTCTCTCTCTCTCTCTTTTCCCCTTTCCCTCTCTCCCACTTGTTTTTGCTGTCTTCCACCATCATGAACTGAGGCACTTCTGCCAAGCCGCCCTGACTTGGAGCCAGCTGATTACTGACTGAAACCTCTACAAATTGTTAATTAAACTTTAGGTGTCAGATATTTTGTCTCAGCAACAGAAAAAAGTAACTAAGACAGCAACATAGCATGAAAATATAAATGTCAGAACTTTTACAATAAAAGTGCTCAGTACAATGCTACATGCAGACAAGCACTTACATATTGCATGTATATTTCTGCCCACATCAACTGATACTATCCTTTCTTTAGGATTTTTTTTTTGATGGAGAGTACTTTACACCAAAACATGTAAAAAACGCTGATAATGATTGGTTTCTCTGGGAGCAATTTTCTAGAATAGCTGAATTTCAACAAATCTGTTTTGTGGGATCAAACTAACACACTTCAATATCTTAAATAAAACCATGAATTCAACACTAATTGTCATGTTAACGATTTATTCCTAATCTGAAAGGAGTTTAACCCCAAGCTATAAAAATACATTGCATGTTATTCAGAATTTAATTATGGTACAAATCATGAAACAAAATATTCTCAAAAAGAATTTACTTGAACAGATATTGGCCAATCATCACAATAAATAAGTGGGAAAGTGTCATCATTTAAACAAACTCACTAGCTCATTAAAGGAAAACTGGAGAGATATTTAATTTAATTTAATCTGTGTCAGTATTACTAAAGTTCAAGTGTAAAGTATATAGTGTATATACAGCACAAACGTGCAGCTGTTTAGCTTTCTAAGACACATATCCTCAAATAGATACATCAAGTTTATGAAGAAATATTTTATATGTGTTCTTATCTTACATAGATACTGAATACATTTGCAAAAATCATATAAAATAACAAATTGAGTCAATTGTGTAACTTTTAAATTAGAATGATCTAAGGGATATGAAAGAACATTTTTGAGCAGAGACATTTTTAATGATATCGACAAGAAACTTCTATGTTGTACCCAAGAATAGCAATTCATGACACAAACATCCAAATTTTCAAAGTAAGGTTTTAGGAAATTAGACTAGCCCAAAGGTTCTCAGCACTAGATCCACATTTTTAACTATTCTGGAGAGTTTAGAAAGTATCCCCTAGAAGTTCTTATTTAATAGGTTCCCAAGAGCCATGGCAAAACAAAATATTATTACTAGGCAAATCATCCACATCATTACTTAGATAGGTATTAAGGAACCAAGATATTCAGGGTGTTTGTGGACATGAGAACTAATGGAAGTTAGTGACTGATGTGCAAGGAGCAACTGGAGGATACAGGCTTGAAATCAATTTCTACAACTAGAAAATGGAAACAAAATTACTTCTAAGTCCTTTCTAATTAGAAAATAAAATCTGATTATGACTTTAGGTTATCTCAAAAACCTGACCTTACATTAACAGTGAAGCAAAAGGAAATGATTGCACATTAGGGGAACAGCAATGTCTAAATCCAAATAAATACAGTGTGCTTATTTAAATAAGGAGGATTAGAGTCACTTCCGATAGTACAAACTGTGTAAGAATTCAGAAGCAATAACTGTCTATGAGCACATTAAGAGTTGAGGTTTCGCCAGAGATATATAGCTCAGTGGCACAAGCGCCAGCCTGGCAAGCATGAGGTTGTGAGTTCAATCCCCAGTACAAAAAAAATTTGAGATTTCACGTGTCAAAGGGTGAACAACTAACCTGTAGAAAACTGAGATCAGTACTAATAAAATTTGGAACAACGGCCCCAAGTGGTCAAGGCCAGCCACACAATAGTGCTATGAGTATATGATTATTCATCATGAGGAAGAAGGTATACACTCTTGGTTTTTGGCTCACTGGCTGAATTTAGTTTTGTCCTTTGGAATTGTTTAACAGTAGCCTCCCATCTTCTAAATAAGTCCACTCATACCCATGATTATGTTTCTAAAATTTTACTTTTACCATTTTTCATCAAGTTCAACTTCAATGACTTGGATAAATGAGTGAGGTCATCTGATAATTGATGCTATGACACGATTTATCCATTACACTATCCATATCATCTATCAGGATAAGTAATAGACAAGCTCCAATGCATATAAAGTTATATTTAAGATGATGTTTTAATTACGGAATTGATTATATTCAGATATGTTTGCTTAGTATGCCAAATATTGTTGAGTAACTGAAAAGTTCAGAGAATTCAGTAAATAAATCGAAAGTAAAGTTGAAGCAAAATGAATAAAGTCATCAATTAGTTCAAATAAGAATATTTTGTATATACTTGCTATACTTTATTGCCATATAAGAGCCAATTCTTTCTCTTTACTTATTAAAAGCATCTCAGATTTTTTTCAGATTCTGCATTTATCAATTTTGTTTCAAAAGATACTATAAAACCATAAGAATAAGATATCACCTGACTCCAATGGGATAGCTCTAATAAGAAAGATTAACAATTGTAATAAAAGATGTGAAGAAATTGAAAGGGAATACACATAAGTGTCTGATGCAAATGTAAAATTGTACTACCATTATGGAAAATAGCTTCTTAGTGGCTCAAAAATGTTAAGCGTGGGGTTCCAGTATGACTCAATAATTGTTCACCTAGGTATACACCCAAGAGAACTGAAAGTTCTTAATTTTTTAATTTAAAAGAGAAAAAAGACACAGAAAATAAAAACAAAAAGCAAAAGAGACAAACAACAACAAATCCAAAGTAAGAAGTGTATAGGCTTTGAAAACAAGACAATAGGAATTTAACAATGGTTGTTATATTGCATATTGTTATCTTCAAAATAATTGCTTAGATTACCAAATATAAGCATGCAAAGTTGATCTAATCATATGGGTACTAACTTTTCTTTTCTGAGAACAAATAGAATTAGTAGAATAATCATGTTAGCTATGTTATGTATGTATATATATATATATATATATACACACACACACACACACATTTATATCTTTTTCCTTTTCCCTTCCTTCTTTCCTCTATCCCAGTTACTTTTTTCCTTTTGAGCAGTTTCTTACCATTACACAATATTTATTGTATAAAGAAGGACTGCATTGAGGCTTTTATAGGTAAATAGATGCAACCTGAGACCACATTCATAAGTGAAATAAATCAGACTCACATGTGTAAAAACCATATTGTCTCCCTAGTGTGAGAAACTGAAAGAGCAAATAAGATCCAAAATCTACAAAGAAAGTGTCTTTTATAGAAATACTTGCACACAAATGTTCACAGCAGCATTTTTACAATAGCCAATAGGTAGAAACAACCCAAAAGCCCATCAACTGATAAATGGATTAACAAAATATGGTATGACTATAAAATTGATTATCATAGAGGAACAGAAAAGAATGAAGTGCTAACACCCAATACTATGTGTATGAAGTTTAAAAAATTAAGCTAAGTGTTAGAACCCCTGTCATCAAAGCCACTACTATAACAACTAAAATATCTAGTAAAGGAAAGTACAGAGGCAGAAAATATGTTACCATATGCTATGGACTGAAAGAAAAGAGAATGAAGTGAGACTGTTTAAGTAAAGGATTGTGTTTAGGTGTAATGAAATTGTTCTATACTTTATTATGTTCGTTGATATACGACTCTGTGAACATGCCAAAAGCCTGACATATACTTTAAATGGGTGAGTTTCGTTGCATGTGAGTTGTATCTCAAAAATGCAGTTAAATAAAAGAAAGTCTATTCCCAGCTGAAGCTAAAGCTGAAACCCCAGGCCCAATCATAGAGTGTTAATCTTGATTAGGGCACACAGATTATGGTAAACCCTTGCTCTTTTGGAAATTATTGTCCAAGGGAGATCCATGTGATGTAATTTTGGACAATGAGATGTGAAGAGACGGCTTCTTGGAGTAAAGGGATTAAAAAGACTTCTGGGCATTTAAAGAGTCAAAAGAAACAAATAGATCTTTTTTCTGTCCTTTTCTCCAGTTCTGTTAGAAGATGTTATGCCAGGAGCTGTTGCAACACATTGATGTTATGAAGAGAAAACAACTCCAAATATTACAGATGGATGAGCAGGAAATAAAATTACATTTTACAGCCAGTGAAATAATTATATCTCAGGAGTTATTATTAGGTAAAATAGTACATTTGTTTATTGTTTTAGCTATTTTGACTTTTTTCAACTTGTAGCAAAAACCATCCTAAACAATAAAATGTATTTATTTGTATTCCATTTTATTTAAAAAATGCCTTGATGTGGGTACATTATTATTTAAAGTCAAGAGTTAGAAAAGCCCGTATGAAATCATATTACTGTGGGCATCAACACTATGTGATCATTAATCCTTTTATACCATTGTCAGAGAAATAATCATTCAAAACATTAATAGACTACTAAAACTTGTGGTATTTCTTTTTCTCTCCCATTAATTTCAGGGTTTTAGCAGACCTTTCATGAAGTTCTTCCTTGTATATAACCTCATGTAAAAAAAACATAACATATATAGAAATATTAAAAAAATCACTAGTATGCTTTTTATTTATTTTATTTTATTTTTTAGAGAGAAAAGCAAAACAGAAAAAAAGATAGAAATAATACAAAATTTCAAAAAACAATAATAACACTAAGAAATCACTAGTTGATAAATTGCATATTGTCATCTTAGAAGTAGTTGGTCAAGTTACAAAGTCAAAGCATAGAAAGTGGACAAACAATGACAGTGCGAACCATTCTGTTCAATGATCCAACAAAAACTTATAGTATGGTTATCTATCTTACACACTTAAACATACATATGGTTATATCTTTTAATGCACTATGAATGTTTATAATCTGCAAGCTAGCCTGTAGTTATAGCAACCAGTTTAATTAGATTTCTTTTTTTGTTTTGTTTTGTTTTCTTTTGTTTTTGGTACCAAGGTTCAAACTCATGACCTTGTGGTTGGCAGGCAGGAGTGTTTAAGTAAATTTGATGCATGAGCTTAAGCCTTGATGATAAGTGAACTCAATGAAGCAATATGAAGCAAATTTTATATGTGAAACAGCAATACATGTTTAATGAAAACTGTAAATCATCTTCATTTAATAGAACTTCGCAACAGACTTTGTGTGTGTGTGTGTTTAAGTGAAGTGGTTTCTGGGGATGACAATGCACAATGCATGTACCATTATTGTCCTCAAAACAATGAAGTTTCTGCTTAAGAACATTTGTTAATATGATTATCATTGCTAGTAAATAAAATTGCTTTAAAGTAAATAATGGAGAAATGAGGACATTTCATCACAAGTCAAGTATCAAACATGGGCACTAAAAAATTAAACGGTCAGCAACTTTCCCAAAAGACATGGTACCATGTACAGGTTTGGCCAGTGGAAAAGATTTTATTTACTTGCTTTTTAATGAGGCAATCAATATGATAAAACAAAAATTTTCATAGAATTTCATTCAATTTGACTAATAGGTGTTCAGTGCCTATTATGTATCAAGTACAATAAGACACAGAGGGACCCAGAAAAGCCATGACTTTCTTAATTTTACTGCTGTTGATTACACCTTTTAATTATACATTGACAAATTACAGTTCTGAGTATTTATTGTGTTTGGGATACAAAGTGGTGTTTTAATTTTTGCATAAATGTGAAGTGATTAAACATTTAAATTAAAATATACATCATCTCAAATATGTATCAGTTTTTGTGAAAGAACATTTAAAACTTACCCTTTCAGCAATATTGGAAAATGCAGCACATAGTTACTAGTTATAATCACTATGTTGTAAAATTTACCCCCCGAAAGCTTATTCTTTCAATCTAATTGATGCTTTGTACTGTTTCATTACGGCTTTACTGTTCACCTTGGCCTTCCCCATCCTCTAGTAACATTCTATAATCTGCTTCTATGAAATTGATAGTTTTGGATTCTACATGTACATGACAAAATGTGGTACTTGTATTTCTGTGTTTGGCTTATTTCACTAAGCGTGATATCTTAAAATTCCACTCATGTTGTGACAGAACTTCTGGTGGGCATTGTGCCTCACATTTCCAATCACAGCATTGTGGGAGGCTGATCCCAAGTTTAAGCAATTTAACAACTTAGAGAGCCCCTACCTTAAAAAAATTAAAAAATAAATAAGAGTGTCTTGACCTGTAGTTCTGGGTGAACTGGGTTCCTGGGTTCAATCCCTGGTACACACACAAACACACACACACACACACACACACACACACACAGAAATTCAAAGAACAGAGAAAAATAATTATCTTCCCTTTAAAGGTTTAATAGTATTCCATTCTCTGTATATACCATGTTTTCTTTATTCATTCATCCTGTTAGGTGAATTTAGGTTATTTTCTTATCTTGACTAATGTGAATAATGTTGCAATGAATATGTAGTGTATACTTACTATTTTAACTATGAATAAAACAATGATTGTTGAAAAAACTTCACAGTGCTACACTGAATTCATGATGTAGAGAAGCCTATGGACTGGGGGTGCCACCAAATTAAGCATTTGTGCCATGACAAAATTAAAATACATAAACTTAAGGTAATTTTCAGATTTCTTTTTATTTTATCAGCATAGCTCTTCTCAATGATGACATATGCTGCAGAATATATTTCTTACTTCTATATCCCCAGTAACTCATAGTAATATGATATATGCTCTTTCAATCACACTACAAGTTTTCCTTAAAGTTCACAAATGTGCCAAATCCAAATGATTCATTTTCAATTTTGGCTTCTTCAAATTTTCCAGTGTCTACTGGTGTCAATATCCGACATACCTGTCCATTGACTTTCTTTTCTTTTTAAGAGATTAAAGGAAAACAAAATAGTAAAAATAAAAACAAAATAATAAAAAGGATACAGGATTTCAAAACAATATGACAGAGAATCAACAATAGTCACTATATTACAATATTGTTATCTTCAAGATAGTTGCTCAGGTAACATTACAAGGTACAGACATGTAAAACAGATCAAACAGTATAAGCACTCACATTTTCTTTCCATGAGATACTAGGAATACTAGTATAATTATCTTAGCTATCTTGTGTGTGTGTGTGTGTGTGTGTGTGTGTGTATACAGTTGTTCTTTCCCTTTCACAGTATCCATTGTAGATTTAGGAACTTATTTACTGTTTCTTTTTTTTACACTAGAGAGACAATACAGTGTTTACACATGTGAGTCTGATTTATTTCATTAAGAGTATGGTCTCTAGTTGCAACCATTTACCTATAAAAGCCTCAAACTTATCTTTCTTGATAGCTGGGTAATACTTTATTGTACAAAAATACCATATCTTTTTTATCCATTCCTCAGTTGATGGCCATTTGGGTTTTTTCCAAGATTTAGCTATTACAAATTGTGCTGATACAAACATGGGTGCATGTATATCACCATGACATGATGTTTTTAATTCTTCTGGGAATTCTAGTTTATTTTTATCACTCCACACTGATTTTCAAACTGGTTGTACCAGTCTGCACTCCCACCAACAGTGGAGAACAGTTGCTTTTCCCCAAAGCCCTGCCACTATTTGTTATTGGTTGATTTTTTTGAAGATAGCCATTCTTTCTGAAGCGAGTTGAAATATCAGTGTTGTTTTAATTTGCATTTCTCAAAAGGCTAATGAAGTGGAACATTTTTTTCATATATTTGTTTGCCATTTGTATTTCTTCATTAGAGAAGTGTGCTTTCATCTCAGATGCACATTTCTGGGTTGTGTCTTTGAATTTTTAGGGCCCGAAATTTTTTTAGTTCATTATATGTTCTAGAAAGAAAGAATTCCTTTGTCTTTGGGACAGTTGGCTAAGTTAGTTTCCCAATTCATAGGTTTTCTTTTTACTCTGTTGGTGATCTCTTTTGCAACGCAAATTTGATTGTGAAACATTTCATTATCTTTGTTGTCATTCTATCAATTTACTCTCTGTTTCCTTAGCTACACCTTCTCCACTAGAACTTCGAAATTTTTCTCAGTGCATTTTGTTTAATTTTGTTGACTATATTCTCTCCATGGGCAATTGTTTTCATTGTAATGGCTTTGATTAACATGAACATGAACTGTTATTGCTTTCTGTCAAGATTTTCCCTTATAAACATTCCTGGACAGAAAGGATGAGATCAATATGAATATAATTTTTGTGGGGAAACTTATTATCCCACTATCACAACAACCATACAAAAAATCAATAAAGGAATATCAGTGTTCATACCTTCAAAGAAATGAATTTAATAGATATGTGGTTTCCACACAATAATGGAATATGCATTCTCTTTGGTAGCACATGAAACTTTTGCCAAAAGACTAATATAGCCTATATAGCTTAAATAAATACAAAAGGAAAAGAATTATACACATTATAAGATCATATTGTAATGAAACTAAAACTCAATAGTTAAAGAAACTGGAGAAAGTATGTAAATAGGTGGAAATTAAACAATATACTTTCAAATAATCAGTGGATCATAGAAGAAATCAAAGAAGCAAATAATAATACCAGTACAGCATACCAGAATCTATGAAAAACAATGAAAGCAAACCTAAGTTGGAAGTTTATACCTGTGAATATCCATATCAGAAAAATAGAATGAACTCGAATAAATAATGATGCACCCCATGATCCTTGGGAAAAAAGAATGATCCAAATACAAACTAATACAATGAAGGAAATTATAAAGCTCAAAGCATATATTAATGAAATTGAGACTAAAAAATAGAGAAAAACAATGAATCAAAGAGCTGGATACAAACAAAATAAGCAAAACCTTAGACATTCTTACCAAAAAAGGGGAGTAGTAAAAGACTCAGATCAGTATAATTAGAAATGGAAAAGCAAAATCACAATGGAAACCAATGAAACTTAGACAATAACTAGTGCAAAACTACTTTGAAAACCTGTATTGCAATAAATTGGAGAATCCAAGAGAAATGGATAAATTCATGAATACATATGAATTAGCAAAACTGAAAGAAGAAGATATATATAAACCCTGAATAATTCAATAATGGGCAATGAAATAGAGAAAGTAATAAAAATAATCTACCGACTAAGAAAAGTTCTGACTTGATAGATTCACCACTAAATTCTATAAGAACTTTAGGGAATATATAATACTAATACTCCTCCACATCCTCAATGAAATTGAAACAGAAAAGATTTTCTAAAGTCATTACTGGAAGCTAATATTACCATGATTCCAAAGCCAGATAAGAGTCATCTAAAAAGAAAACTATGGGCCAATCTTTTTAATGGACACAGACCCAAAAAATTTCAACAAGATCCTTGTAAACAGAATGCAACAAATCATCAAAAAGATCATACATTATGACCAAGATGGCATAGGACCAGGGATGCAAGAATGATGGTTCAACATACTCAAATCAATAAATGTAATATACCACTGAACCAAAATTAAGAACAAAAATTACATGCTAATCTCAATGGATGCAGAAAAATTCTTTGATAAATTCCACATTTGTTAATGATAAAAAAAATTTGAAGAAAATTAGTATAAAATGATTATATCTCAATCTGGTAAAAGCCATTCATGTCAAACTTGTTGACCTCATATGAAATAAGGAAAGCTCAAAGTTTTCCCTCTAAAATCAGAAAGACAAGAATGTTCACTACCACCACTCCTGTTCAATAAAATTCCCTAAATATTACACAGAACAATCAAAAAAGAGGAAGAAATAAAATGAATGTTTATAGGAGAGCAAGAGATCAAATTGTCATTACCTGAAGATCCCAAAAATTCCACCAAAAAAACTCCAAGAATTAATAACCAGGTTACGCAATGTAGCAGGATACAAAATCAGTATGAAAAATTAGTAGTTTTATGTACATCAATAATAAATTTACCAAGAAAAAAATTAGGAAAACCATGCCAGTCACAGTGTCATCAGAAAAATTAAACACTTAATAATTAACCTAACAAAGGAAGTGAAATACCTCTACAATGAAAACTACACAGGAAACATCTAGAACAGCAAAAGCAATCATGAGCCACAACAACAAAGCAGGAAGCATCACAATCCAAGATTTCAAGTTAAATTGTAAAGCCACAGTGGTAAAAACCACATAGTACTGGCACAAAAAACACGTATGTGGATAAATGGAACAGAATAGAAGGTGCAGCAAAGCACCCATGCACATTCGGCTATAGGATGTTTGACAAATGGGCTAAAAGCATATACTAGAGGAAAGAACCTCTTTAAGAAACGGTGCTGGGAAAATTAACTTTTCACATGCAGAACACTGAAACTAGAAACATTTCTCGCCATATATTAGAGTATAATCACAGTGGATCGAAGATCTAAATAAATGTCAAAACAAATGTCTAACCTTCACAAGACAGAATAAGTAAACTCTTGAAGATACAGAGATAGACAGCAACTTACTAGACAAAACTCAATTGCACAAGAAATAACACTAAGAATGAAAAAAAGAGATTACATAAAATTAAAAACCTGCATAGCAAAGGAAACAGCAAAAAAGAGAATACAGAACCTATAGAAAGAGGAAAAAAGTTACCAACTATTTATTGGACAGAGGACTAATATCTATACTATAAAAGCAACTCAATAAAACATCATGAAATCAAAAGATCCAATCAAAAAGTAGGTAGCTGAAATCAATAGACCTTTCTGAGAAGATAAAATACAAATGGCTGATGCATAAATTTAAAAATCTTCAACATCGCTGACCATTAGAGAAATGCAGACTAAAACCTCACTGAAATTTCATCTTACTCCACAAAAAATGGCTATCATCAAAAAAATCACATAATAAATTCTGGCAATGTTGAAGAGGAAAAAGGAACTATTTTACATTATTGGCAGGAATTTAAATTAGTGCAACCACTATGAAAACCAGTAGGAATATTTCTTGTAAACCTAAAAATAGAAATTCCATTCAACACAACCATTCCCATACTAAGAATCTTCCCAAAATATTCAAATACATTAAATTATAGAGACATTTGCATACTCATGCTTATAGCAACACAAGTCATAACAGCTAAATCTTGGAAGCAGCCTATATGCCCATCAACAGGTAGTATTTGTGCACAGTGAAGTACTATTCTGCTACAAAGAAGGACAAATTTTAATAACTTGTAGAAAAACTCATGCATTTTGAATCCATAATATTAAGTGAAATAAATAAAAGACACAGGCTTGAATATTACATGATTTCTCTTATATGAAAAAACAAAGCACACATAAATTAAGGAACAAAATTAAAAAGTAATAAGAAACAGGGAAATTGGTCTTTTCTAAAAGACTAAGCAATACAGGGAAAGAGGAAGAAAGGGGTAAGAGAAGTAAATACAATAAAGATGTGTTATGCATATGTACCAAGTCTCCATGATGAATGTAATCAATGTACTACAAACATATACTAATAAAACTTTTTAAAAACATAAAATTCCAGTTGTACCAATACCTTCCAAATCTGTATTCATAACCACAATTGCTTTCCTAAATCTCAGTTCCACAGTCACAACAGTCATCCCTTGTGCATCACAAAGACAACATGTCCAAAATAAAACATCTTTCCCTATCGCAAACCTGTGTACCTCTTGAATGTCCAGTTTAAGTTAACAGCACCAACACTCCCAAATCCTAAGATTAGAATGTTCAGTCATTTTGACCCTCCTTCTTCTTAGTCAGCACTCCATTTTACCAGTTCGCAGCACTTGAAAATTTGTCATGTCTCTTCCATACATACATCATTTGCAATTCTTTCTGCCACTCTAATAATTCAGGCCCCCACAACACTTTTCTAGGCTGTGCCAGCAGCCTGTTAAATGGTATTCCTCCTTCCAGTCTTTCAGGGTGCTTTATTACTGATAAAACTATAAACTGGAACTTAAAAAAATCAATAGTGGCAGTATGTGATTTTTGAACAAGAACTGCCACAAAGAAACAGCTTTTTCAAAGCGATTTTCTCGCTTCATATTGCTACACTCACCCTGGGATCAATGTCTATAGCTAGTGAGTCCCCTTGCTGCAGGTTGTCACAACCAGATAACTTATTCAACATTCCTAGCATCACCAATATAACTATCTAGCTAGTATCACTATGTATTAGTTAAGGAATGTTGATATATTTAGGTTGACTCTAAGTATCAAAAATACTTTGTCAACGTTTGTATCAATAATGATACAGTGGGTTTGTGTTCTTTTGGAAAAAAATATGTTTAAAATAACATTTGGCTCTGAGAATTAAATATTTAATAAATATCCATGACCTCTGCTTAATGGTTAACCTGATTTTAATACCTTGGAATGTGTTTTTGAAAAATGCACTTCTCTTCAGAAAAGTCTATTTCCTAAGAACCCCATTTCTTAATTCAGATTTTTTAAACATGGTATATCAACAGTGCCTTTGGGTCACTTTTTCCTTATCCATTACTTAACTTTTAGTTTACTAATTAGTAAATTCTAAAACAGTGAATATAATTTAACAAAATATACTATATGATTTCTGCCACTCGCCTAAGGATTTGTTGTGCTCTGAGAGATAACATGTTTGTTTCCCAACATGTAGTAATTCTGACATATCTTACAACCTCCTGCCAGTATCAATATTATATTAAAAGGCTCAGTGGACACAATAATGTAACTTCTATATGAAATGTCAAAATTTTAGTCAATCTGCAAGCTAATTTGCCTATAAGCAATTAAACTACAAGCTCACGTGACCTTTTTCTAGGTGTATTAATACATAGTGCTTCTGTAATAATGAGCTGATTTGGGGGAAAACAGCCCAATTGAAACAAACTGATTTCCACAAAAATTCCAATCAGTTAGTTAAAAAAAAACCAAACTACCAGATTTCAGTCATGGATTATTATGACTTTTATCTAGATGTTCTCCCCAAATCCTCATGTGATCATAGGTGGGGTTTTTCAGAAATTGCTAGATCTAGTCTGTAAAGCTGGGAATCAAGGGTGTGTGATCACTAAATCAGTCCACTGATTGATTTGACATAGTTCTGAGGAAGATTAAGGGTACTCCACCCTGGGTGTGAGTTTTACCCATTCCAAAGGTAAGGATGTAATACAAGGAATAGAAAGAAGTTGCTTGTCACTTGTTGCTTGCTGCATAGATGCTTTTGTTGACTTCTGCCTGCCATAAACTTCTTCTCTGCAATGCCTCTCTGCCATGCCACTATGCCTTGAAGTAAGCCCCTTATGGACTGAAACCTCTACAAATTGTGAGCTGCAATAAATACCCCTTTAATTTTGGATGTCAGGTATTCTGGCTCAGCAGACAGAGAAAGTAACTGAGACACGGATGTACACAAAACTGGAGTTAGCCATTTGTGTAACTGACTCATAGGTGTAGCTTACTGCAATATGCTTCTAAATGATAAGACCTCACCCTCTTCTACTCATCTTCAATGTCACAAATCATGTCACTTTACCATATCACATACCTGCTTAAAATCCTCAAATAATTCCTTCTTTTCTACCCAGTAAAGTCTGAGTGTTTAATTAAGTCATTTTAAGCAGAACATCTCCATTCCTCAGTCTCTCCCAATGTTAGCTTTTCCTCTAGCTCCAGTATCTTATCTCCTCCACAAACCCATACATGAATACTATAGGCTGCACTAAACTTCTCTTCTTTGATGTTTTATTGTGCTTACAGGCTAAAGCACACAAAATTAACACTGGAAATGCCAAAATCATCCCTTTGCTTCTGGCAAAGTACATAACACAGCAGATACTTCATGAAAACTTGTAAACTTACCTCATGGTTTTATCATTTATTTGTCTTAATATTGGACTGAGGATGCACATAATGTACAATAACAACTCTCTGACTTTTACTTCATTGAATATATATCAGAGAAAAGTTCTTTACCACTGTCCCTTTAATTCTCCATTAAATCATTAATTCGGATTACTATACCATAAATGTAGATACTGTTCTAAACATACTAGAGTGGGGTCAACCTGCATTGCTCCTGAGTATAGTGAGTTTCTTAAAAGGAATTATGGATTATTTTCAATCCTAAACAGCTCCTCCCTTCACTTTCTCTCAGAAAAGGTGTTTATAATTGAATATAATGTTTATGATTAAGAAACTCAGTAAGACAAGGGTTGCTAAAGCTGGCCCAAAAAGATGACAGTGACACAAATGACATTGTCTCTCATTACAAATCGGTTCTCAGTGAGAAACTGACTCTCATTCACATTATCTAGGCCATCCAAGAAACCTGTATTAATTTGCATAACCTCTAGTTAATGAAATTATACCAATTCTTAACGCTGTAATGAGGATAGATGAGACACAGGAGGAAAAGGTGGGGAAAAAAACAGAATGGAGAAGAATTATTTTTGCATATTAAACAGAAATGGAGAGGAAGTTGAATATTTACCATATTCTCTGGCTTTATTAATAGTCAGTATGCCCATGATTAAAAAGAAAACCATTAGAAAGTAACATTGAAAAATGCATATGCATATATGAGACATTATTTTATTTATAAGATGCTCTATTCATAGGAAGTGTAAATTTACTTTATAACACTGCATGAAATAAGAAATTGAAAAAAGGAAAATTTAGCCACCTGTGACATAAATGTTTCACAATGATGGATAATTTTCCTTGGTGTGATGAGACTCCCATGGATACAAGTAAGGGAAAGAGCAACAGAGATGCTTTTAATGACAGTAGGAAAACAAAAGCAGAGCTGATTTTCTGCTTCAGTACTGAATGCCTGGTAGCACAAGGCCCACAATTCAGGAAGAATACCATGCTAATTTCTTAACCTTGCTTTAACAGAGAACTCGAGTGATAAAAAATTACCTGGACATTTCTTTAGGGATACATTTTTTTCTTCTCCTTTTTCAACAAATATTTTATCACTCCCATGACTAATAAAATGGCTCCACTTTTAAGCTATCATGGCTGCTCTGAGTTACGTCTGGAGTGCTTTCAGAGCCACAATACTTTTCATTGGAATGAAAAATAATTTTAATAAAGAATAACTCAAATAATTCAGTGTAAATGGCACTTGAGTTTTGAAAATGTAATATACATTGAGGTAATTTTCCCTGAAAGTATGAATGAGTATATAGTAGCATTAAACCAGAACAAATTAATATCTATTCCTCATTTTGTATCCTACTTGCTAGAGAATAGGCTCTAATTAGATGCCATTCTTTAGTATATAAAATTTATTTTTGAAATCTTTGTAAAAGCTTTCTCTTGATTTATATCTGTTAACTGTAAAACACCAGAACCTTCTTAGAAAGCACAATCAAAGGAAATGATTTTAAATTAAGAATCACCATATTCATGCTAGAAAGTGATCATTTGCAAAACATTTTAACACATGATGAAGTTAAATACCAATCTCATCCAAACTACCAGCATTTAGTATCACTGTTAATAATTATTCTGTCCATTCACTGTACTTCAATTTTCTATGAATCCCCTGTCTTTCTATCTTATTTATTTATATATTTTTGGTCAGTAGAGCCCTGGGAAATAAACTAGAAAGTTAAAGTTAAGGCCTGGAGCATTTATGGGACTTATTTGCAATGACATAGCTGGTAATAAGCCTGGTAAGACACAGATGCATAGTGTAACATATTTAGGGTGTAAATGAGAAGACCATGATGCTCACGTTATAACATATTAATGAAGAGACATTATAAAATTTAATCTTTTTGGGGGGAGGGACCTGGAATCGAATTCATGACCTTGTGCTTGCCAAGAAGGCACTGATGACACTAAGCTAAATCCTTGGCGCAAAATTTAATCTTATAAAGCAATTTTTGGATGACAGGCACCAAATGTTTGGATAGGAAGTTAGATATATTGTTAATAACTTGGAAACAAGTCATTACATATTATTTATTAGCTGGCAAAAGATTGTGAAGTCATAAATTCTATTTTTCTTACAGTCGAGCACCCATAAGTAGCTTGGTTTGGGACCCTTTATTATAAATGACATTGTTTTGTTTTTTGTTTTTTCATCTTTATGTTTCACTTTCAGAAAACTAAACATTCCAGTAGATGTCTAAATGGAACTTCGCAATTAACTTGTGAGATGCCCATAGGCAGCCCACTCCTTGCAGGACCCCCACTCTTCCACAGAGAAGACAGAGTAACTTGAAATAATCAAGTAATCTTTTAGATATACTATAGAAAACATACGTACAGACAATAAGACTGCAAAATAAAATGTTCACCAAATACTTGTTTGAAAGTAGTTTGAATGATAGAAAGAATGTAAAATCTGGGGGAAATTAGATGAACAGAAGACATTCCAAGCTAGATTTAAATAAGCAGTCATCAGTGTCCTCAAATATATTATCATAAGTATCACTTGTATGATGGCCTCTATGAAATGAATTGGTGATTTGAATCTCGTTCCCAAGGAGTAAACATTAGCATCATTACAATCCTTGTGGAAATGGGAAGCCTGTTTGCACTCCCGGTAGATCAGCCAACTAATGGTGCATGGATAACTCATTTATTGGAAGTTGTCCCTTTACTTGAATCTCAGTGTACTTTTTAGGATCAACAACATTTATTCTCATAAGATTTTGAATATAAATACTCTAAATATGTAATCCTCCATGATTTGGAGCTTAAACATTAACAAGAGGAAAAAAGGTCTCACCAAACTCAGAACAAGAGGAAAAATCTTACATTGTGTTATAGAACTAATGAAGTTAGCTATCTTTGTTTTCTACATTTTATTTTCCTCCCATCCCACCACATTGTTAACTTAGAAGGATGGTGTAGAAAACTCTTGATATATAGTGACAAAAGCTCTAATTTTCCTTTATTTTCTACTGGCCTGCTTAACCAAACCTAGACAAGTAATTCCTCTCTAAAGTGGGAGTGGTAAACTTTGCTCTGTGTACATGACCAAGTTGGTATCCAGATTCAACTATTTAATGAATAGAAAAATAAAAATAAAATTTAGGTGATAGAAAAATGTACTGAATGAACTGAGACATTGCTTTGCTCACAATGTGCATTATCTGAATAGATCCGATAGGAGATTTCCAAACCTTGGGTTTCATCATTACAATTTTAATTCAGTTGTTTAGTTTAGTTTAGTGAGGTAGGATCTCACTATGTAGTTCAGGCTGGCCATGAGCTCATGACATAGTCCAGGCTGGTCTTAAACTCGCAGGAATCCTCCTGGCTGAGCCTCCTGAATACTGGGATTAAAGGCATGCACTACCACACTTGGTCATCATTACAAGTTTCCACCTTCCACACAAAGTAAATAAAGAGACTATAATAAAGCAATCACAATTTTGTGTCATGGGATATACTTAGGAAATGCTATGTTTAGTAAAATCCATTTACACTGTCTTATAAGCATGTTTCTGTGCATGTACAGAATATAAGTACTTCATGGGTGGAAGTAAGGATATTTATTATCATGTACTTCATTAGTAACTCCTTCCTAAAAAAGTGTCTAATTGCATTCTGCAGTCTGTGAGAGTTGGGAATTTAACATCTTCAATAGTTACCTAAAGCACTTGACATTCAGCCTTTACTTTAGCTTCAAAACTTAACACAATATGTAATGTATAAACTAGTGATTACTTGGTAGGTGATTTTCTCATTTTCCTCTTTTTTTCTTTCTTTTTCTTTCTTTCTCTTTCTTTCTTTTAGAATTCTGTATTGTTGCTACCCTTTTTTCTGTTTTTCTTTTTTTTCTTCTCTTTAAATAACATTTTAAAAACGTATAGTTGTTATTGTAAAAAAGAGGAAATAGGAAGCAGTATAAAAGATATAGCTGCATGTATGTTTAGGTGTGTGGGATTGATGACCGTATTTCTAGGTTCTTGTTGGATTGCTGAACAGATCTGTTTTCACTCTCACTGCTTGAGTGTCCACTTTGTGTGCTTTAATTTTATAACTTGAATAATTATTTCTAAAAGAACAATATGTATTTTATCAACTAGTGATGTCTTACTGTTTATCTTCTTTTATTGAAATTCTGTAATATTTTTATCCTTTTTCTGTTTTTTTATCTTTAAATAAAAAAAAACTTAACACAGGGCCTGGTATGTTGTAAATGCATAGTAAAATTTTACTGAATGCATGTCATCCACATAGAGGGACCACACTTTTATTTTGTTTCCTCAGTCTTGACGCATAATTTCCACTTAATATTTTTTTGTCTATACCAAGAAACTTTTATTGTTACTACTTATATTTAGTATTTGGTGCTATGGCAACCACATCCCAGGATAATACTGGATAAGTCACACCTTCGTGCAATCTCCCTCCTCGAGGGTAGGCAGCACCTAGAACTTATTTCCAACCAATGGAATATGACAAAGACAAAAAGATTTTTCAAATGTAATTTGAGTCAGTTCCCTTTGGCTTAATCAAAAGAGAAATTATCCGTGGTGAGCCTAGCCCAATCAAAAATGGCTTTTTTTTTTTCAGTACTGGGGATTACACTCACAACCTTACAATTGCCAGGCAGGCACCTGTGTCACAGAGCTAAATCCCTGGCACGTAAAAATGGCTTTGAAAGAAGATCAAACATCCCTGAAGTTAGAGATCTGTACCAGCAGAGACATCCTTGCCCCTGCTGGCTTGGAAGAAACAAGCTGCTATAACTTTCGCAGTAATGAAGAAATTTACTTGCCACTAATCAGAGAGAATTAGATAAGGATTACAACTTAGTAAACTACGGATGAGAGTAACTCCAGCTGACACCGTAAGTGCCGTCTTGTGAGATCGGGCAGAAAAACCACTTAAGTCATGCTCAGACGACTGTGTTGCACAAATCGAGAGATACTTGCTGTCATTTTTAGCCATTCACTTTGTGATAGTTTGCTACACAGTCAAAGAAAACCAATACATTATATATGTGTACAGGTCATATTTTGTTCATCCTAGAGTGTAAGCATTTTGAGGGAGAAAACCTCAACTTTTGCTTTGCTTCTCTCTGAGTGCCTAGTGAGTGTCCAGCCAAATACACTGCAGAGATATTTGCAGGCTTAAATGAACTGTTTCTAGTGAGGAGTATTAGATATTACACTGTACCTCCTGCTGAAGCTGTTTTCCATGAAGGAAGTAAAATGCAATATCTTGGCTACTATTTTGTCACATATTTTTCATCAAAGCGGCAAAAATTAGACACACATGAAAAGCAGTGGGAGTTGTGTGCTTACTTATCAATGCATGAAGCTGAAAAATGACCACATTCCTTTTAAAGATGGCAATAATATAGAATGAGAAAAATAATTCAGAAATTCAATTACAATGAACTGACTAACAAACTGGTTATGGTAGCCACACATGGCTGATATAAATCAGAGTTATTTTCTTCTTCTTAATTTGCCTCACAGTCAGGCATTGACTTTTCTTTTAAAGGAACTGAGATATCTAGTTTATATCTGACCCTCAGACATTTTAATTGTTCAGGCTGTATCTCAAAACTATACACTCTTAGCCCATGTAACTTTTTCACTGAAATTATAATTATTTGATAGCTGAAATCCTAAACTTTAACAATCTCCGTGACTTTGCATGTCAAGTAAGAGTCAGTTTCTTCAAAATAGCAATAATGGAAGCCAAAATTAAGGTCATTGAATTCCCAAAAAGTCATTTCTTCACCCCTATTTTTTCCTTCACTCTCTCAAAAAATGGCTGTTTTTTAATGTGTTACTATAAAGAGTTTCATTAAGTATGTGTTTAATTTTTATTATAAATAGATATATATGTTATCATTTGAGTTGCAAGGACTGTCAGATTTCAAGCAATTTAATACTATTTAATAAAATAAAAAGATATAGTGTTATAGATTTATTTGATTATGTTAATGCTGATGGAGCTGCTACCATTAAGAATAGATACCACATGCCTTTCATTGTGGAATTTGCTAAGAAACTCTAAAGCCTATCTTTTCAGCAAACCATAACTTTTTGCCTTTATTTCCTTCTTAAAATGTAAAACACATCGGAGACTATGTTCTTGAGCCTTATTGCCCCTTAAGGTCCCAAGTTCACCATTTCTTTTCATAGAGTAGGTCTTGTTTTCAAGGGAAAAGGGAGAAGACGAAAAAGGAAAATAATAAATGTAAAGTATCCAGTTGCCTGAAAAGAATAAGAGACACTCAACACTAAGAGTTGTAAATGTATAGAATTGTAAAAAGTAAATAATAATAATAATAAACTATATTTTCCAAACTTGTGCTCCAGGGTTTAGCTTAGTTGGCTAAGGTCCCACTCTGTAAAAGTGAGGTTGTGAGTTCCATCCCGGATGAGGAAAAAAAAAAAAAGAGCACAAAACACTTGCCCTGTCCTTTTAGGGGCTGGGGATTTAGCTCAGTGGCTTAAGTGTCTGCTTTGCAAGCACAAGGTCATGAGTTTGATCCCTGGTACAAAAAAAAAAAAGGACCAAGGATCCTATACTGATACAGCACCAAACTTGTTGAATAAGATTTTTTTATTCAAACCTGAAAACAAATTGCATCAGCTATATATGTTGCAGTCTATCCTGTAAGATTTCAGTTTCAGAGGTATGCTGAGTTTTTTCTACTTTAATTAGTCATAATGTGAATTAAGGTAAATCTCATCATTTCTAGCATACATGCAATACAAAGGACACAAAATTACTGTCTTAGATATACATAATTATTGAGAAAGCTGAGTTTGAATATTTTATGACAGAATGAACATATTCCCACAAGTTTCTCTTGCAGACCTTTTCTCTACCCCATGGGCTGTTACTTTTAGAAATTATTGAAGAATATTCAACCTCTAAAGTATTAAATGAAACTGGTAGGTCAGTGAGAAGCTAGGAGTTGAACTGTCATTCTAGTCCCTTTTTATGATATACCTTCTCTAAAGATCTTATAATCAAACTGAACCAGATAGTCCCTCAGACATATCATAGATTGCGTGACATTGTGTCTTTTAGTTGTTTAAATATATCCACTTTTGATGTATTTCCTTACTTTTATTTCTGATAGCCATTCTATAAGGCTTAAATAATTGTTTTCATTTGGTAGTAACATAAGCTAGCCACATAATTCCTTTTCCATGATGCCAAGTCACTTCATATATATTTCTCTTTTAAAGCCTTATACTATAGGACTTACTTTGTTTGTGTTTGTCAGTTACATCCCAACTTCTTTACTGTAAACTCCTTGAGCTCAAAAGTTACTCTTTATACACACTAATCTTCCTACCATCCATCATGTCTATCACACTTGGCACGTAGTGGATGACATACTTATGCTGCCTACATTAGATTAGAAAGTTGATTTTGGAGGTATAGAAAAGGAAAAATAAGCAAAACTCTTTATTCCTGATAACTCCTGTCAAATACGAACTTGCTTCTCATAAATGACCTCTCTAGATCCAAATGTCCAGGACAAAAATCAATTTATGGTAATATTAGTTGAATTTAAAGATTCTAAAGGGATAATTTCAGAGAAGCTACTATGCTCTGAATGCTTATGCTCTCAATCATAAATTCAAATCCTAATTCCCAAGCTGAGTATTAGGAGATGTGGCCTTTGCGAAGTGATTCATTCATGAAGCTTTGCCCTTAAGAATTGGCTTGATGCCTTTATAAAACAGAACTTAAAGATCCCTCACCATCTATAAACCAGAAAGTAGGAATTTTTGAACCAGAAAGTAGTCCTCCATTTAACATTGAATTTGTCATTGCCTTACTCATGACCTTTGTATCCTCCAGAACAGTGAAAAATCAATTTCGGTTGTTAAACCACGCAGTTTAGAGTGCTTTTGTTATAGAATTGTGAAAAAACTAAGACAGAAGGAATCTATACTCTTCCTTGAGGTATGGAGTGACTCTGCTTCCTATTAAGAGAGAATGCATTTGTACATACCCCATTGATTCAATTCAGGTGAAAAAACTTTATCACCTAATCCAAATCAATTAATAATTATACATACTTCATGATGTAACACAGTCCATGATGGAAATAGCAGAGATATATGCTATGTTTTCTGAATTAAGGACTCTTGCAGTCTACTTGGGGAGACCATTTTATCACACAAATAAATATCTGGATAACTAGATTAAAAGTATACAATAAGCATAACTATACAAATATGCAAAATAATGCATTTTGATTATATAAATGCTGTAAGAATTTTAAAACTGGGAAAGTCAAATCAGAATAACAAACCTTGTAATATTTTATGGGTCTTAAATAATGCATAAAATATGATAATGAAAAAATAATTGAACAAGGCACTGCCTTAAAACTTCAAAAGATACCAAAGAATTCTAGACTATGCAAGAAAACACAGAGATGATTCAGCCTAAAGTTCTTATTTTCTATAAGAAGAAACAAGACTAGATAGGGCAACTAACTTACCTAAGGTCACTTGAGTATGTGTAGAGTACTCTGAGAGAGTGCTTCCCACAACCTTACTCCAATAACATGAAGGCTTCTGTTTGTTTTCTATTTATGTCAGGGAAGATGAGATCAAATGTATAATTTCTCAGTAAGAAAACTACACTGTTAAAGCATAGTCTAGGACAATTTTTAAGAGAGAAAATGGAAATGTTGATGATGTAATCATACAAACTCAAGTATATCTATTGCATTTTAAAATCAAGAGAAAAAGTTTGCTGAGGATAGGGAGGTGTGAAACTAGAGTAATATCTGTTATACACTTGATCTTACCCAGAAGTCTGAGAATGGATAAGACGTTCTGTTATAGAGATATGAATTACATCACAATAAACACAGGAAACAAGATTTCCTCTTGAAATAAGTTTGAATTTAGTTTATGAATGAATTAGGCATTTTTCCAAAATTAACCAATGGTTTAAAAAATTATGCTGCCTAGCAGAGACTACAGTGATATTGGCAATCTAAAAGAATGTCTCTTTCCTTTTTTACATGCTAATGCTTGATATGCAGCACCGATTTTAATTTATGTTCTGGCAGCATATGAGCTGCAAGAAACTGAGGGTACCGACATCTGGCTTGATAAACCACATAGCTGTAAGCAAGCTTATAAATTAAATTATTTAAGTATCCCTATTTAATATTCAGCATCTCTAAAGACAGACAGAATGACAGAATGAAACTCAAAGAAACTAGCCTAAGCTCATCTTAAGCATGACATTTACAGTAATTTAATAATATTCCACATTTTACAAACAGACATGAAAATTCATTTTACCCTATGAGTATAATTTGTGGTACTCAAGTAAAATCACATCATGGTGCCCCACAAGAAGAATAATTTAGCATAGGCATAAATTTTACTTAAAGAATCTGTTATTGTCTTCAATATATGGGTGTTTGAAAAAAAAAAAACGCCAGCACATTGGGCACAGTCACTTCAGCTTAATATATTTACGTGAATAAGGTAAGTCATCAGAAGATTTTTGTTCTTCCCTTTTGGGGAAGCACAGTTCTATCACTGGCATTTATTCATCAATGAACTCAACGTACATTTTTAAAAAATCTACAAGTGTGAGGCACCGTGCTAGATGCTGGGTATTAATCAAGGAAAAAGTCTATATAGCCACCATTGTTATGGAACTTATTATCTAATTGCTACTGGATAAGATGTCCTGATTGTCTTTGTAAAGCTCTGGAATTCATTAATTCAGGATCAATTTCAGTCTCATTCCCTTTTTTAATTCATGAAATATAGGTATGTAACACTGGAGAATATGAGTGAAAACATATATATATATATATATATCACAAAACTGATTCTTTCACCATTGCTGGAAGAGATACCCTGCAGCTCATTTGATCCCTAAATCAAACTACAGTAAGACTCTAATATGAGCGCTCACATCTACTTAGTCTTACCAGTGATTGATAAGCAAGATGTCAAAGTACCCAAATGATGTGTAAGCTCATGGAGGTGGTACATAAAGTAAAAGTGGGAAATAAAGGACATTTTGAAGCAGTGATGTTCCATGATGCATTATGATACATGAAATGTAAAGTATAAGAAAAGAGCAAAGAAAAACCAAGGGCCCAAACCCGAGTGACTGGGAGAATGATGGTAATACTGACAAAATGGAAAAGGAGATACAAATTTGGAAATATGATATATTCACCTTTAGAAATACAGTGTATTTCAAATATCACCATAATATTCAAGTGTAAATATGTGACAGGAGGTTATAGAGACTGTACCTTACTTGAGTAATACTTTTCAAGATTCACTTGTTTGAGAAATAGCATTCAGAGTCATATAAAAGTACAATAAACAAGGATAAAAATACAATGAACAAAATCAAATAATGTGACCACAGGAAACATCACACACACAAAGAAGAAATGTCCATGTTCTTTTTTAAGAGAAGCTTCATATGAAATGAATCAAATGAAGAAAACATTAACAGGTACTTCTCAGAATGATAATATGAATCAGCAAAAGAGTATGGCAAGCTAGAAAATTTGGTTACTCTGATATACTACATTATGGTCTGTACTGCAGAAAAATACTCCCACTAGACCACATTCTTTCCTTTAATTGAGGTAACCACAGTATTAATACTTTCTGTGTAAAAGGATGAAATTCATCTCACATATCGAAAGTCCCAGTTCAAAACTCTTATGATTTAACTTAAGAATTCATAAATTCAGGCACCCAAACAAGAAAAATGAATCATATTTGAATAATCCAAATTTTTGCTGCTAATACATTTAAAAACTGGTAGAGATCTAAGAAAATAGTAGCTAAAAACACTCTGTGCACTGGCCATGCCACTTACTGTTGAACTGTAGCCAAATTATTTAAACTTCATTGTCCTCAGGCTTCTATTCTTGAATATCAAAAACGAAAAAATGTACAAACTTCATAAAGTCATTGTGGGAATTAAATGAGATAAACCTTGTAAAATGAATAACAGTACTTGGTCAGAAGTGGAGATCACAAGATCACACCCCCCCACACACACACCATCACATATATTAGTCAGTGAGGAACACACAAAGAATCTTATATAAGGAAAAAAGATGAAAGCGCTGAAAACTGAACTTTTATTATTATCTAATATGTAAATGTATCAATGACCTATGATTAAATATGATTTCAAGAGAAAAGCAGAGTGAGGCAAGCAGTCATTTCTAAAAAAAATTTAAGTTTATAAAATTTTTAAGAAAGACACAAACACAGAATTAGAGGAGAAAATAAAAAATGAAGAAATTTTAATACTCCTTTCAGGATGGAAACACAAAAGGAGATTTTTGTGGTTTGGCAAACTGAACATTTAAAGCAAGAATCATTATTTAAAGGCCATGCAGTGTGCATGCATTATTCTTTACAGTTTTAGTCTTCTCCCAAAATATTATCATTAATTAAATTACATTAAGACACTAGAAATATGAAAAGATAATGTGTGCACATCAAATTATTCCATATCAATTTCACTTCTTTCTATGATAAATGAAGAACTCACAGCAATGATGGAAAAATATTTACCTTGATTTCTATGTAAAATACTGCATGAGTTACATGACATTCTCAAAAATAATGAGAACAGAGGTATATAAAATAATTCAGTAACTGGTTAAATCAGAGGTCTCCACCAAGTCAGGAACAATACTAAGAAGGTACAAATAGTCAGAAAAGACAAGAAGAAAGTATGTGTAAAAGAAAAAAAAGTAATGGGAAGGAGAAAGAAGGCATAGGAGAGAAAAGGTAGTACTGAACTATGACAAACGTGTCAAGGTAGGATGTGTAAAGTGCCTAGCACAGTACCTGAAACAATTAATTTCTATATACATAAGTCATTCTGTGCTCATAATGCTGTCCACATTACTGGCTTGCTCTTTGTGTAGAGCTGCACATTCTAGGTGAGACTAAAGCAAATGATTTCTCAACAGCCTCTACAATTCAATTACTTCATAGTTCTATGCTTTTAACTATAGTAAGACACTTCAACTGAAGGAAAAGTAATGGTGACACATAAAAATTCTATCTTTTAATATTATCACATTTCATTTTACCTAGAAGTATAAATAATATGATTCTATTTAACAGCCAATATTCATTTGGTAGATTTCTTAGAATTTGTAAGCATTATGTAATGCATTTGATATTTAACATGATGAAGATAGCCATTATTCTTTTAGAAGATCGTCCTGTTGGTAAGCTTTACTGTTAATCATTTGATATACCAAACTCTGTGTTCCTTTAGGTAATAAAATAAGTATTTTTAGTCAAATGTACCAGGATAGTCAGGTATATTGGTGCAGGTCTGTAATTCCAGCCCTCAGGAGGCTGAGGCAGGAATATGGCTGTAAGTCCTAGGCTAGCCTGGGCTACAAAGTGAGTTCAAGGTCAGTCTGCACTGCATATAGCTAAACCCTGTCTCAAAAACAAATGAGCAAACAAACAAAAAATCAAATGTACCAGGATGTTCAGTTCCTAGGATAATAATTAACTGAATATCTTTTTTAATTCTATAGACAAATCAAGTATCATAATTAAAATTTAGAATTTCAAAGGCAAAATTCTTAATGGAGACCAAGGTTTACTCAAAATTTATAGAAACAATCTTTTAAAAAATTTGCAGTCTATATTGTCTCTCTTTATGACAATTCTAATTTTTTTTTCCTAAGGTTAGAGTGTTCCTGACAAATTTCCCATTGCCTTGCCATACTTTAATAGATCTATGATTTTTCTCACTTCTCTTTCTAATGAATATTTTATCGGTCTGAAGGAATAATAATTGTGTATTTACCAAATGAAAAAATGAATTATAAAAATGTACTTTTAAAACGTGCTTCTCTGAAAATCAGCCTTTCTTAGAATTACCAAAGCATTTTCTCTGAGCCTCTTCCTCTCTCTCTTCCTCTTCCTCCTCAAGTAACTGTCAGCAATAAAATGAATAGTAATTTCATGTTGTCTTTTATAGTTAAAACTTATCTTTTTGGGGCAGAGTACTACTAGTAACTAGCACTCACATTCTACAGCATGTAGACATAAACTTGAATCATATGTATATAAGTATATCCTTCATTTTGTGTTAATAAACTGTATAAAAACACAAAATATTGATCAAGATTCTTTTGAACAGAGAAAACTGTAAAATTAAGTAAGGCATTGAAAACTTTCACCAGTTATATTAACTTACCATTGAAAGTTGGTTAGGTAGTGTATAGAATAATTATTCCTATCTCATTTACCTAGATGAGTACTTTGCAAACAAAATGACAAAATCAGTCATCTGTTATTCACAATGACAGTAAGACACATCATTTGAACTGCATTTTTAAAAATTACAGTTAGTATGATGTAGTAGAGATGAGTCAGATCAAAATAGGTAACTGTTTTCAGAAAACAGTCACTGAAAGTCACGTAAGTTGAATGTTTTCGTATGACATTTGTCTGACATCTACTGAAAATCAGACAATATTTGAAGGTTACCAGCTCAGCATTTATCATAGAGAAAAGACACTTGCTACTTCGCATTGTGTACCACATGGTATGGGATTATATTTTCTCTTTGTATTTATTTCAGCATTTTTGTGATAGACTGTTAAATTTTTTCTTCACAAAAATATTATATATATATATATATATATATATATATATTCTCAGAGCACATTGGAAATGTACTAGCCTGAAGAACGATGATTTCAAATTTATTAAGGTGAGATGGAGGTCTATGAAAAAGCTAGGCTTTGCCTCAGCCAAATGCACACGGATACCTTCATTTTTTGGGTTAGCAACATCAATGGTGTTGAAATAGCACTTGTAAGGAAGAACTGCTCGGAGAGATTTTTCCAGAAGCAATAAGAGCCATTCCATTAACTCTGATCTCATTTTCTAAGCATCCAATGTTGGACTCATGGATAAACGTGAATGCCGTTCAGATCATGGCTTGTCAGTAAACATTTAGCAGAACACCTAAGATTTTGTTTTCAGTTTTGTGATTGTTCTTTCTGTGTGCTTTTTTCTGGGCAAGTGGAATAAGTATCAACTGAGCTTGAAAGATCAGAGCTAAATATTGCAAGAAAGTGAACTGAATCTGCAAGTTTGGTTCATTATGAGCAGTGCAGATGGAAGTGTACGAGAGGCTGTCTCTTATCTGCAATTTACAAGTATGTAATCAGACTCTAAGATGAGCAGTTTCCAAAGAGAATGAATAGCATGTTAAATGCATCTTTTTAAGGAAGCTTTTTTGGCAGTGAATGGCTATAATTGGCCATCTTACCATATTTCTTCCCTCCACATTAAGACAATTCTACAGTTTCATGGAAGTGTAAGGTGACAAGTGAATTGAGAGATTTAATATGTTATATATGCATATTTACCTAAGATGCATATATATCTGGAAAGATATACTGTTCACTAGGAAAAAAATTCAAATTACCAGTGAAATTACCCTGAGAACATGATCAAGCCTATCAATTTATTCCTTTTTGCTTAGTCTCCACTTCTATTACTGAGGTCCTGTTTTATTCAACTTCCCAATTGCATGTATGTATTATGTCCTGTTGTAAGATATTTGCTCTATCAAAGCATGGTGGCACACATTGGCAATCCCAACCCTTGGAAGATTTGAGACAAGATTGCTGTAAGTTCAAGGCCACTTTGGGCTGCATGAGTTCAAGGTCAGCCTGAATTTCAGAGGGAGACACTGTCTCAAAAAACAAAACAAAAAAATCTTTGCTCTGCCTATTTACAACCTTAGAGAGATAACTTATACCTTCAGTGAAAATCTGACTACAATTGAAATAATCCACACCAAAAAAGAAAGTAAAAGGAAAAAGTAAAGAAGAAAAATGACAACCTATATACTACTCCTTTACTCATCTCTTTAACAGCATGGATATTCTACATACTTTCGATTTTTCTTTTTGGTAAGGCAATAATGTAGAGGAAGCTAGGTCATAGACATGTTCAAGGGGAATTTGAAAATGGACATAATTTGAATTCACTGATCTATACTATAAAAAAAGGATGATCGTCAGCTACAAGCAAATTTAACATTCAGAAATCCTTATAGAATTGACTGGAAATATGCAGAAAGTCCTGGGTTAAACCTCAATCTAAGAATATTTGGACCTATATATTGAATATGTTTTATTGTACATAAAGAAGAGTTAATGAGAAAATTAAAACAATGAGATGAACTTCTTTTAAATAAAACTCTAGAGCTTGCTTTTCAGGTTCTTACATTTAAATGTTTTATAAGCTCCCCAAATGCAGAATGGCACGTGTTAACCTATCCCCTTGGTAGATTTATACTTTTGCTTTTGAATTACATGTTATCAAGACAGAAAAGTAGAGATGGAGTGCTTAGCAGAAGCTGGCACAAATGTATGGGTCAAATTATCCAGAAAGTAGTCCAAGATCTGAAGATAAATTCTTTTTAATGATTCGTAGCTCCTCGGTCCTTGGTAGAGTCATGAACATTTTATTTTTTAAACTTAGCTTAAATTTACTCTGAATGAATAATATCATCATCTATCTAGTATTACACAGCAGAAAAATTTCTCTTATTTTCCTATATCTGCTTAGTGACCCATGCTTGTCAGTTCTACATAGCTAAAATATTTAAAATCCCATGGTTCTCAAAATTTAGTACTTTGAACAAGAGCATCACCATTCCCTGGGAACTGATTTTCTATGCAAATTTCTCAGCTCTACTCTGAACTAATTTAAGCAGAAATTCAAGTGTCTACACTGAATTGTACAGCAATTTCAACAAGCCATCCAAGTAATTCTGATGCACACTCAAGTTTGAGAGCCACTCATCAAATGTTTCCTTTTATCATTAACCTAGTTTTTAATTCCCCCTTGTCCCTTTATTGTCTCCCAGCTGGCCTATAGCAATAAACTTTTGACTGGTTTCCTGGTCTTCAGTTTTGACACTTCTAGTTCATTTCCCATGCCATGATCTAATGGAGCCATTTATATACCAGAAGTGATTACTAAAATCTTCCCCTAGTTTCTCCTTGCATATGGCAATAGCTTGTAAATTGTGCTCCCTTACTTCAGAAGGGTGCCCTTTGGTTGAACAGAGTTCCAGTAGGCAATAAACCAAATTTCAAATTTTATAGGCAAAATTTAAAAATCATTGGTCTACAGGAAAAGGGATATTCTCCTTAGTAGGACACAAGCCATAAAAATCCATCTATATCTCCTCAACATACTTCTCTTTCTCTTGATTACATTCCATATTACTTTCTAGGTACATAGAAGGGCTTCAGTTCTTCACAGAAACCAATGTATTTAATATTTCTATGGCACTGCTTCTTTTGCTTAGAAGATCATCCTATCTGTACTATCTGTTCATCTGATACAACCAAATTACTATCTCTACTTCTAACAAGTCTACACTTATGGACCTAGCTCTCAAGTTACCAGTTTTACCTCCTACATGAAATCTTTCCAATGTCTGCTTGTCATTCCCCTTTCAGATGGAATTAATTATATCACATCTTTGCCTTTACTATGGCAGTAACAGTACTGTCATGGTTTATATCAGTGGCCCCCAAGCCTCATGCAATCATGGACTCAACCAAATCTAGAATTTGTGATTGGCTCATTGTCTAGTCCTTGGATTGGTGGTGTAAGCATTTCACCCATCCAGGGGTGGAACCAGGATATAATGTAACAGAAGGAGGAAGGTGTGTGTCTCTCTCTCTTTCTTGTTTGTGATTTTGCTGTTTGCAGAAGCTGTGAATGGCTGCTATGCCATATCATGCTGTCTTGAAGCCAACTGAATATGGACTGAAACTGTCAAGAACTGTAAGAAATAAATCTTTCCTTCCTTAACTATGGGGTCAGGTATTTTGTCTCAGCGACAAGTAAAATTAACTAAGACAAGTAGTGAGAGAAACAGTTACTATTCATTGAGCTCATGCTATGTGATATATGCTGGGCATTATGCAAAGTGTTTTACATATCAGTTACATGTTCCTTTAAACCTTGCAAATCTGTGATGCACAAGTATAACTATTGTTTCTATTTTAGAGCTGAAGAAACTAAGGTTTAGAGACATTCTACTTAATCTACTCCCCCAAATTGTAGAGCCCATATGTGGCAGCAATTGATCTATTCTGCACTTAAACCCCAAAGCATATAACTTTAACATCTGTATCACCAATTTGAGGCTGGTAGCACATGAATGAGGTAAGCAGGAAATAAGACAGTAGTGGGAGGCAGAAACTATGGAATCAATCAAGGCACTCTCAAACAACAAGCGTTTGTTTTTATAAAAAAAGATGGAGGGATAAAAAGGAGAGAGGAAGAGGGATAAAGAAGGAGGGAAAGGCCAGAAGAACAATCATTGGTAACTAGGAAATCACTTCTGAGGATTAGTTGTAAGCAATGTTCAACTAGCTTGAGATTCCAGTTACAAAATATATGTAATTCCCAATTTTGCTTATCATAAAATTCAAGCCAGGATAATCTATTGCAAGAGTAGGTCTTGTATTTTTTGGCAGCTGTTAGTGGTCTATGAAAGAATCAAGAAAAATTTCCAGTTCTCCTCTATCCATAAACTTTTATCCTAGACATCAAAGCAGAGAAATGCAGGGGGAGGAGGATTGGAGGAATGAGCACAAGTGGCCCACAGAAGGAGAGGAAAATAAACCTAAGCTCTTCCTGAAACTGGCAATGGGGTGACAGAATTGACAAGTTTTCACAGACTTCACAAATGGCTGTGGTTCTGATGGAAGGGCCTGATACTTTTATCAAGGAAAACCAGTCACTAGAGAGATATTTTAAGATCAATATAAACTACGTCTTGCAGCAATCAGTACTAGCTGACCACCAAAGGTTTCTCAATTTTTCAGATTGGGTAAACTTCACTGTACAAATTTTCTTTTTTCTCTCTTTTTTTTCCAGTACTGAGGATTGAGCCCAGTGTCTCATGCATGTTAATCAAGAGCTGTTTCATTTTAGTTTTTGTGACAGTCTTACTAAACTGCTTAGGCTGATCTCGAACTTGTGCTTCCTAGTAGCTGGGAATACACAGGAGCACCTTCAAACCTAGCCACTGTAATAAATTACCACAAATTTGGTGACATAAAACAACACAATTTTATTTTAGAATACTAGAGATCAGGTGTCTGAAATAGGTCTTGGTAGGCGTTAAAGTCAGGATGTCAGCAGGAGGGTAGAATTCCTTCCTGGGGGCTCCAAGATAAATACTATACCCTTGTTTTTCATCTTCTAGAGGCTGCCCGTAGTCCATGACCCATTTAATTTTAAAGGCAGCAAAACTATGCCAACTTATTCTGCAGTTTCTTTCTGCTTTCTCTTTGTTTCCTTCTTCCATTTTTAAAGACCCTTGTGATTATGCTGGGTCCATCCAGATAATTAGGATAGTCTCCCTAATCTTAAAGCCAGCTGGTTAGTAACTTTAATTCCATATACAACCTAATTCCTCTTTGCCATATGACACAACACACTCACAAGGTCTAGATATTAGGACTTGAAACATATTTCAGAGGGTCATTCTGTCTAACATAAGCAATGATGGCTGTGATTTTTTTTGAATGACAAGCTACTTTAAATTATATGTATCACTGCCTTGCCAAGTAGGTTTAGACATATTAGTTTTTTACTTAGCCAATATGTTCATATGTACTCCATACCAATAACACTGATTACTTTATTTCTTTATGTACAGGTCACATCTCAACTTTCCAGGGTGAGCTTGTGAGTAGGAGCACATTTCTTGTTTATTTCCTCAGCACCTAGCACCATGCTTGGTACATTATGAAGACTTAATATTTGGCATGGCAACGGATAAATTAAAATACTTCATATGGAGACGAACATCTGTAGAGTTGCTATTGCAAATCAGTACGGAGCTGTACATATCTTGAAAAATGAATCTAGTGCTAACAAGGGGAGAGGGAAAGTCAAATATATACTATTTTAAAAATCCATTTAAAACAGTTGTCAGCCATTTTTTACCATTTCTAAATTGGATCATTCATCAGTGGCATATGGAACAAAAGAAAGGGAACTACTCCCCTAAACCTTATGAATTCTTACACATATTTAATTTCAAATTATTAAAGTGAAAGTCGCTTCTAAAATATAATGAGTCATGAACTTCATTTATTGTTACTTCTTTCGGTTTGATCAGGATAGTAGTCATCTTTATGTAGTATAGAATTGTCACTATTTTATTATATTACTGCATCTCATCATTATGTATTAAATGCTATTATTTATGGTTGCTATTTAATCTGTTGTTAGAAAAATTATTCAAGGTTTGGCACCTCAGGAATAGGTATTTTATAGGGTTGAAGGACTGACTAGGAAGAGCCAATGGTCCTCAGCTGCCCCTCAGATCATTAACTCCAAGTGGTTATTTGTTCCCAGGCTCTGTGCCGTGCACAGGTTGTTATTGATGTGATGCACAGATGAAAGAGAATATGTTTTAAATGCTATAATATGAACTCAGTGCTCACAAAGGGTACCAGATTAAAACCATTGGAGTCTGAAGTCATTGGGTTATGCACTTGGCTGGTTCCAATACACAGATATACTTGACCTTGAATGACCACCTTGCAAGAGGAAGAAAACATACAGTTTGCTGAACTTTAAGAAACTGACAGAAGAACAACACGGAAAAATCCCACTTCATCATTTTTACAAAGAATGAAAACTTGAAACTTCTGGCTAAATTTAAACTTCAATCTATGTAGTACAATGCTAATACTGTTATGTGGAATATGGATGAGTGTCAGGATATATGATTGCTTTAAGTCAAGAAAAAATAGAAGTTCTATTAATAATTCACTTAACCACTTAAACAAGCTGCAATCATTTTAATAACTAGCATTCCAATTTAATCACCAATTTTGATTTTTGCGAAAAGTCATTCCAATTTAATCACCAATTTTGATTTTTGCGAAAAGTCCTTTATCTTATAAAAATCGTGAAATTTTTAGCAGGAAAAAATTTGGAGCCAACAGTCTCTCAGACAAAGGACTTATATCCAGAACATATAAAGAATTGAAAAACATCAAGCCCCCAGATTCAAAGACCCTCTCCAAAAATGGGCATCTGAGATGAACACACACTTCTCAGAGGAAGATATACAAATGGCAAATAAATACACGAAGAAATGTTCACCCCCACTGGTCATTCAAGAAATACAAATTCAAACAACATTGAGATTTCACCTCACTCCGGAAAGAATAGCTGCCATCAAGAATTCAACTCAACAAATGTTGGCGAGGCCGCAGGGAAAAGGGAACACTGCTCCACTGTTGGTGGGAATGTAGACTGGTGCAACCATTATGGAAATCCATATGGAGAATTCTCAGAAGACTAGAATTGGAAGCCCCATTCAATCCAGCTATTCCCCTCCTGGGTATTTTCCCTGAAGAACTGAAAAGTTCATATCACAGTGATATATGTGCACCCATGTTCATAGCTGCACCATTTGTGATAGCTAAATCCTGGAAACAACCAAGATACCCATCAACTGCAGAGCGGATGAAAAAGATGTGGTATTTTTATACAATGGAATATTACTCAGTTATACAAAGGATGATCTTGAGACCTTCATAGATAAGTGGAGACAACTTGAGACTATCCTCATTAGTGAAATAAATAATCATATTTATAAATATCATATTGTTTCTCTAGTGTACAAAGTAAATAAGAATTATAAGTGTAATAAAACCAAAATGTGTAATTGCTGTTGTAAAAAAGAGAGGAGAAGAAAATGCTCTAAGGGATATAACTGCATGTATGTTTGTGTGTGTAAAATAGATGTTCATATTGCTGAATCTTTGTTGGATCTTTGAGCAGAACTGTTTGCAGTCTCACTGTTTGAATGTCTACCATGTATCCTTTAACTTGTAACTGGAACAACTACATCCAAGAAGACAATATGCAATTTATAAACTAGTGATTTCTTTGTGGGTTTTTCTTTTTCCTTTGTTTTCTTTCTTTCTGTTAGAATTCTGTATTGTTGCTACCCTTTTTTCTGTTTTGCTTTTTTTCTTCTCTTTAAATACAATTTAAAAAATGTATAATAGCTATTGTAAAAAAGAGGAAATATAAACTGCTATAAAAGATATAACTGCATGTATATTTAAGTGTGTAGGATTAATAACCATATTTCTAAGTTCTTGTTTGATTGTTGAACAGATCTGTTTGCAGTCTCACTGCTTGAGTGTCCACTTTGTGTGCTTTAATTCTGTAACTTGAACAACTATTTCTAAAAGAACAATATGTAATTTATCAACTAGTGATTTCTTACTGTTTTATCTTTTTTTTGTAATTCTGTAATATTTCTATCCTTTTTCTCTTTAAATAAAAAATGGAGCTATCCAGTCCAGAATTTTTAGTACAGATATAAAAAACTAAGGCTAAGAGAGAGTGTTATCGTTTATATGCAAATGTGCTCTCAAAACCTTACATGCACATAGTGAGGCTTTTGGAGGTGACTAGATTATGTGGGCATAGTACTCACCAGTGAGTTAGTTCACTGATGAGTTTACAGCTAAATGTAATGTTGGGAGGTGAAGCCTGGTGGTGGGTGGAGGTGAGTTACTGGAAGCGTGGTGTGGAAAGGTCTATCTCTCTCCTTCCTCCCTTGATTGTGTTCTTTTATGACTACCAAGCCAGAAGCAATTCTCACCTGCCATGCCACTCTGCCATGGAGCCAGCTGACTATGAACTGAAACCTCTACAAACCGTGAGCCAAAATAAACCTTTCTTCCTTTTTGCTGTGAGTGTTGGCTATTGTGCCTCACTGATGAAGAAAGTAACTAAGGCAAGAAATGATTCAAGGAGCATTTTACTTATGTAGGACTCAGTGTAAAGCTAAGATTTTCCCACTGACAAGCAATAGATTTTCTATTAATTATGTTGTTTCTCTAAGGAAGGAAAACTGGTTTCTGAACCTTTTAAATTTTCAGTTCCAGTTACTTTTATAAATTTTCATGCTTGGGGCCTGTCAGATTTTTTTCATCCATTATGGTCTATTCATTCACCTTAGCTTAGTAAGCTAACATTTGTAAAGCATTTAAACTTTCCTAGTATGAAAAAATATCTTTCATTTAATGGCATACAACAAGCAAACTTACAATCGACAATTTAAGGAAACAATTTTTAAAAATGATGTAATATGTGAAAATCTTAACTTCTTTCCTTGGTAAGTTTCTTCTTATATATGTTGCTTTAATTTCTTATCTTGCTTTTCATTCTAGGATGATGTGAAATTTGGCATTGTCATTCCGTTTAAGAGAGTAATTCTAGAAAACTGGCGAATAGAACTATGTGTACTATAGTTAAAACTGGCATATATTTTACTATTGCTTTGAAGATTAATGTCAACTAATTAGAACTCAATTAATGAAACACTGAATAAGATATTTTTACTATATTTTTTAAAAGATTGAAATTTTAAGATTTGGGGGATTTCTTTTTTTACACCTCCAATTTATGTACTTTCAAGAAAGCATAAAATGATGACAAAGACTCACCATCTTGCCACAAATTCAGATCACGCTCTGATATTTTTACAATTTGGTATGAGAACACACATTTGATTAATTATGAACTGCACTGCCAGATAAAGAGACCAAAGTGTAAAAACTAGTACTTTGCATTGTGTGGTTGCTAAGAATTAAATATTCACCAATATTTTAAATAAGAATGAAGACAAGTGAGGCAGATCACCTACATTGTCAGATTTTTTACACATTCCCTCTAACATGACTTACCATAAAAGAATGCACTTCATCAATGTTCCAACTGAATTCTATATACAATAGTACACTTCCCTGAAGAAAAGTTACAATAACTTTTGCCTGGTAATAACTCAGTAAGTATTTATTGGGCATATAGATAGATAGATGATAGATGAAAATGAAGGCAAATGAAAGGGTAAATAAATGAATACAATACTTGTGTCAATACAAATATTTTACATGTGACTTTCCTAAGAAATTATTCATTTCAGAACACAAATACTGTTCTATAAGTAAAATTCTGAATGAGGATATTTGTCCCACTGATACAGAAGAGTTTCATACTCATTTGCAGGTAATGAGAACTTTAAATAGCTTTGCAGATATCCTCACTGGACCCTAGTGTTCCTGTGCACATGTAAATGGTCTCATTAGACAATGAGTCTCCTGATCTTAGTAACTGAATTTGTAAAAGGTCACATAGCTATTCAAATATACCCGATGAGTTTTGCAAAGACACCCTAAGAATTATAAGGTACAAGGACAAGCTTATCTATAATACAGATAAATAAGTATCAAAATGTTTAAAACAATGCATTTCATTTACAAAACACAGTAAATATAAACTGACTGGGTTGCTCGAACATATCCATTCTTTTCACTTTATGTAGCTATCTGCTCAATTAGCAAGGTAAATTTCAGTGTAGAATGCACGTACCTTGATAAATCCAGAAGTTAAGGGAATCAAAAAGGACACAGCTGAATAAAGTTCACCCTTGTAAATACCTGCAAACAAATTAGGTTAAATTATCCTTCAAACACATATACAAACAAGCACAAAGCTGGCTTACATGAGGAAAAGGGTGGGCGTGGCAATTAAGATGGAGGTTGTGAATGTAAGACAATTAATTTTGTAGTTCACAAGGGATAAAGGGGTTGATTTTTTTAAAAAGATATGCTTGAAACTTATATTAACTCTGCTCTCTTCCCCTCCCTCTTGCCCCGCTTCTCTCCTCCTCGGCTGGGGAATCAAACCCTCAGCCTTACACATGCTAAGCAAGCATTCTACCACTGACTTACACCCTCATACCCTGAGAATTTTTTAACTATAGAAGAATATATCTACAGGAGTAAGGAGTAGGGAATCTCATCCATTCCACAGAGACTCTCCCAGCTTAACATTATTCAGTTTTCACTCATTTTGAGAAAATATCCACAATTTCAAGAAGTTTTCACTAATGTTAAATTGATACAAATTGCAATTTCATATATTAAGATAGTCCTTTATCATTTATAGAAAATCTGCATGGATATATTTAATTTATTTCTCAACACAACTGTTACAATATCCAGAAACTGAAGCCTATACTGGTTAAATGATTTGCACAAAGTCATATATATATGGTACATTGCAGAGTCAGTATTAGAATTCATGTTTTTTTCAATTTGGGTTAATTTCTTTTGCCAAAATTCCACATAACTATCTTTATTTAACAGCTATAGAAGTGATTGCACACTGTATCTCTGTATGCTATGCTTGGTCTTAGGGCAAGAGCTGTACTGTCGTATAATAAACCCCCAGAAGTTTATTCCACATTAAAGGCGCATTTCTTCTTGAAGTTTATGTAGTGCCCAGATGAACTCACATGGATGTTTAAGACATGAACTCTAACAATTCTTTTATCAGTAATGTAAACTGATACAGTATGTGTGAGGAAAATTTGTGAACAGTTACCAACCTCTTAAAGACGTACTTCCTTTAAACAAGTTACTCTACATTCATAAAGGAATCATCAAATATATACTTAAAAAGGTGTATATAAGAATTTTTCATGATTGTTTAAAATAATAAATATTGAAACGAGTAAATATGCAATAGTCTAAATCTCATTAAATAGATCACAGGAAAAACAACTTAATGGGTCATTAAGCAGCCCTTTAGTATGACATAAGAACAGTTAAGATGTATTACTGTCATTTCATAAAATTACTGCCAGTAGTTTTAATTTTCTCCTCCTAACTTCTAACTTATACTCTGGAAAAAAGCTGAGGAAGGAAAGACTGAATTTTTCATGTGATATGGGAAGATGTTCACAAAATACTGATACAAGAAAAAGCACATTACAATGTGTTGCAGTGGGATTCCATTATAGAAAAAGAAATTGTGAGCATGAAATATATGTATGATTTTCTTCTCTGTATCAGTATTTTCTAAATTTTACACAATGAATGTATATTACCAGTTTATAAAGAGGTATATGTTTTAAATTTTCCAAAATTCTATTTAAGAAAAAGAATGAGGTGATTACAGTAGAACAAAAAGGGAAATACATCATTAAATGTTAGCCTTCCAATATTTTATGATTGGTACTTAATTAACCTTTTGGCCCCGACTTAACAATCAAGTAGTTCCCAAATCTATTATCTTTATATTTGAAGAAAAATATTCAGCAATAAGAAAAAAGCAACCTAATATTTTCCCTGATAAATCAAGACAGAAGATAATATTTAAATGCAGGTAAATTACATCATTGTCACTATGACAAAGATCATCTAGGTGACCTTGCAATGATAATAATGGCATCATACTATTAGTAATGATCTCCAAATCCAGTGCACTATATATAAATCATTCATAATAGACTGAAGTGGTGCTCCTGATTAGTTACAACCTAATTGCCTGATGTGCATTTTTCATCACTGTTAATGTTGCTCAAAAAAGCCATAGTTCTGCTCAAGTGTTGATGTGCTTCCATAATAGTGCTAACTTAGAATCTTTCAAGAGAAGACATTTCAGGAAGTACTTACATCCAGACTACAAATTATATTTCTGGCTTTTGTGATGCATATACCAAAGCAAGTCTATAGAAATTGGCTTCTTCCCCATCAAGCTGATTCTGCAAGGAGGCTAGTAAAAAAATGCTTTAAAAAATAAACTGCTTTATATGTAGAATTTTGCCTTGGTGAGATACACAAAGGACTGGGAAGCAAAAGGGCTTTAAAAAGACACAGCTTTTCCCTGCTCCCTTTTCAATTGCCTTAAAGTTGGATCCTTTAGGAGTGTATCACTCCATTTATGGTTAGAGAAGGACAGTTCATAGGTTGATCTGTGTTAATGTAACCCAGGTTTCTTGCCATCCTTAACAGTTCCCAATGTTTATCATTTCTTTCACTTTTTTATATCCCTATCCTACCCAAGAGTTCATTTCCAAAAAAGAATATGATTACTGTCTTAATATAGAATGCGAGCTAAATACTCTTAAAGAAAAAAAAGTTAGAATGCTCAATAGTGTCATCACTGAACTAACTCAAACAATGTGTATTAGAAGCAAAAACAGCAGGAGCCATGCAATTCAGAAATGCATCTCATAGGATGGGTTATTGTTTGGGGCCAAGGATAGATCATGTAAGCAGAGTCCTAAATCTAAATATAGACAGCTCGTTAAAAGAGTATCAAACCCAGATTTTAAATAGAGCTACAGTCTTTTGTCTGGTCTTACACAAATAATAGTCCACTGCTTCAAAGAAGGTAAGTTTTTAGGCTTCTAAAACGAACTATTAACCAAGATTATCTATGAAGACAAAACGTGTAAATAGAAAGTGAGAAGTGTAAAAGTCCAGTAAACATTGATAAAAAAATATAAATACAAATGGATATAAATATATGTAAAATGCTTATATGTGTAAAAGGATAGCTATCTTTCTCAAGTGGATGTTAGCAGTATAATTTCTATTGAGTGAGGAAGAAGACAAAACTTTACTTGCTTCTCAATAATTATTGAACTATATACTAATTATAACTAAAATACCTATAGTGACACTATTTCTATTTTCAAGGGGCTTTGGACTGTGTATAGGCCACACTTTGTTTTTATGATAAGTATACATTTCCATATTAACACATGGTTAAAACTACTAATTTCATTTTTCTGAAGGGACATTTACTAAAACTCCTTGTAGAAAACAATTGTGTTGATGGCAGAGGCAGTTTACTCATTGCAGTGATCAGTGCTCTTAGATAATTAATGCTTGTAACACTTTGTACTGTAACTTTGTTCCTCAGGGCTAGAGAACTTCTAGGTTTACATTATTGGCTGCAGCCTCTCTTCTTTCTGGCAATGTGGGCATTTCTAATGACAAGGCCTGCCAAAAGTCGTCAAGGTTATTTTTCTTCTTTTCCATTAGAGGTGACTGCAGCTGAATAACCCAGTAATCTATAGTCTAACTTGACTTAATTGTTTTTACTACATGACATAAAGATATATGTTGCATAATTACTTCTGTTTTGCACAAGGCAAATTGCTAGTGTTTTCCACAGCAATATGAAGCAGACTTTACCTGCCTAATTTCCCTTGATCATCTTTTTCAAATCTCGACAGGATAAATTAAGTCCTCTTTGGTTCTCTAATATGTAAAAACTAAATTAGACCAATGGGTCTAGGTTATTGATCTTTTCTGTAGAGTTCTTCAAAACAAAAACAGTCAGAGAACAATTATAATTAGTTATAATTGGAATATTATTCTTCCTCAAGCACCATCTCTCAAGGAGAATGGGTTTATCTTTGTTATTCATCACAAAAAACTCACTTCTGATGTGACAGTATATATTTTGTGTTCTTTGTCCCCTCATTTTTTGTAAATATACTCTGAGAACAAAAGTTATGCATTATTATAGAAAAGCTAAAAATATGAGAATTATAAAGGAAAATATTTACCTATAATGTACCTTTGCCACAGACATCGTTTTAATTTTAGCATTTTTGCAAATCATTTTCTAGTCATTTTTATTCTTATCTATTGACCCTTTTAGAACTTTGTGGTAAACATAAACTTTTTACTATTGTTATAAAATATTTGTAAACCTTTTTTAATGGACATAAAATAATCTATTTCTAGATGAATCATAAATCACTTAGCAATTCCCTTGTTTAATATTTAATTTCCTTCATTTTTTTCTACGATTGCAAATAACATTTGATAAAAATTTTTGCAAATAATGCTTATTCTAAATTTTTATTACTTATTTAGGATAAATTCCAAGAAGTACAATTGCAGTGCTGCATCAAATAATATAAGAATTTTAAAGACTTTTCCCTCAGCTGCCATACCTATGCTAAGTAGCATTTCATCATGCCTTTACTGATCATTCATTTATTCAACCAATATTTATTAAGCATCTATTACATATCAGGCACAGCTCTATGTGATATGGATCTAGTGGTGAACAAAAGATGCAAAAAGTACATGTCCTCATGGGCCTCTTATGCTAAAACATTAATAAACACAGTGCAATACTAGGTAGTGACAATTCATATGAAGAATAATTAGAAGTACTGAAAGCCCTGAAAATGAAAAAACACAATAGGATTCATTTCACACGATGCTTAGGGTAACCTTCCATGATGAAGGAATATTTGGGTAAAGATCTGCATAAAGTGAGGAAATTTGCCTGTAAAAATCTTGGTAAAAATTCATTTGGGGCAGAAGAAAAAATTATGTACAAACATCCGGAGGAAAAATAAGGAAGGGAAAAGAAAAAAAAAGTGTGTGTGTGTATATACATATATATATATATATATATGTTAAGATAGTTATACTACTAATTTCTCTTAGTTCTTTGAAATGAAAGGATTCTGATAATATTATTTGGAGAATTTTTTCATGCCTATATCTTGTATTCTGAGTAACTCCTTTGAAGATAAAAATATGCAACCTACTAACCATTGTTACTCACTTATTATCTTGCTATGAAATTTCATTTTTCTCTCTTTAAAATAAAAATGTGTGATGTGTTTCATGAACAAATGGAGGTCAACATGGTTAGAAAAATAGGAGCAAAGTGTGTGTGTGTGTGTGTGTGAGAGAGAGAGAGAGAGAGAGAGAGACAGAGAGAATACCAAGGCAGGAAGTTCAATAAATAGTCAGGGATTGATTCATATAGGGCCTTGACCATGGTACATATTTTTAAAAACTTTTAAATCATTTTTAAGTATGATAAGAATCATACTTAATCTTCCCTTTGGAGAACAGAAATCATAAAATTAGTTTAAGTCTTAAAATAATCCTAGTTGTATGGAAAATGATAAGATACAAAATCAATATAAGGGTATTAATGAGAAGACTATTGTAGCAGTCCAGGTAAAAGATGATGATTTGGTTTAGGGACTTATTGATAGATGCTGAGAAAATGACTGAAATTAAGAATAGAGTATTGAGGCAAAGTTAACAGAACTAACTATTTAATTGGCTTGATATCATGAATTGACAAAATTAGGAATTACATGTGACTCTTAACATTTGAGATTTGAACAATTATGCTGAGCATGATTACAAAATTCAGATATATTTTTACTTGCAATTATATGTGATGCACCTTACTGTAGTGAGAATATATAATGTGATAGATAGCCTCAACAAATTTTAAGTGTACAATACAATATTGCAATGATAGAGATGGTATGTAACAAGTATCGACAACTAGTTCACCATGCACAACTAAAGCTTTATAGAATTTGTTTTAATTACTTAAGATTAAGCTTTTTTACATCACTTGGCCATTTTTATTTCCTCTCTTGAATTATCTTTATCTTTGCCAAGTTGTGCATTTATTAGATCCTTTCCTTCCTTACCTTCTAGTTCATTATTTTCTTATTTGTCTCCTACTTCTCTACTCACTTTATTACTTTCTCTCTTGAAGGTTTATCTTATTTCACTGACCACTTAAACATAATTCTAAAGATTTCAACCTTTCTTCTCTTCTAACTCTCCCTATATTCCTTAGAAAAACATATCTACTTATTGCTATGATTTTAACTGCTACACTGACTGCTGACACCAGATATCTACCTCCAGATCTGATCTTCAGATCCCTAATTTCCAGTTTTTACAATCTCTCTCTGTCTGGATGGGTAGGTGGTATCATGCCTTGAATAATTTGAAACCTTACCTCATTATCCTTACCAAAACCACTTTTTTCTTTTTTTTTTTTTTCATCTTTTTGAGACAAAGGTTTCACAATGCAGTTCAGTCTGACCTTGAACTCACTTTGTAGCTCAGGCTGGCATCAGACTCATGGCAGTCCTCTTCTCTCAGCCTCTGGAGTGCTGGGATGACAGGCATGCACCTGCAAACCTGGCCTCTCCTGTGTCCTCTCTATACTGTATAATAAAATTTAGAATCACTCCTCCCTTGCATTCACTCCCTGAATATAATCAGTTTCCAAGTCCCATTTAGTCTACATTTATCACATTCAATTTTGTTCCTTTCTCTCTATTGTCACTGTCACGCGCTGGTTCTTAGCTCATAATTTTTCACAGTTACAATACAGTCTCTCCACATCCTCACTGCTGCTACTCTTCAACATGTCCTCCATACTGAAATTATCTTTCTAATACTCAGTGTTGGGTCTCCTTCTAGTTAAAGTCCCTCTTCTAATTCAGTAGACTGCTACAGTATAGCACATTTCAGGAGTTTGAATAAAGATCAGAATAGATATCGTTTTCCAGGAAAATTCTCATTGCAGGAAGACACTGATACATTCATTAATTCATTCAATATACGTGTACAAAAACACTTTTGTGTGTCAGACACAGAGAAGTAAATAAAATAAGACATATTCATGATCCCTCTATCCATACTGGGACAAGAAACAAAAATGGTTTTCTTCCCTTCCCTTGTGTAGATGCTTTTTATGCTAATTTAGCCCTGTCGTCTTTCACCATATTTATGCCATACAGAATATCGTTCTTCATATTCTCTAACTAAAATTTACCAACCATTCATTAAGAATAAATTCAAATGACCTATTCTTTATAAAGCTATATCGGTCTTTGAGCTTCCAGAGCATTCTACCTATTCCTCTACTAGAGCATTTGTTACATTATCAAAATATGTTTATATGTCTGTCTTCATGACACATTGTGACTCTTGAAAGTCTCTGTATTGCTGGGTAAACAAAAGCATTCAAAAAGCTTTGGTAAATGTGTGAGTGAATGAATGAACGAGTGGGAAAGTGATTAGACGAAGATTTTCCTTCATGAAAACAGTTCAGTAATGTATTACAAGGTCTGTGTAACACTGAAATCTTCAATAAAACAAGGAGGCAGTATAGGAGACCTGAAGAACACTTAAGCCTTATTGTCTCAGAACTCTGCAAAAACGTTGATTATAATGTTCTACCTTTTGAACAGCACAGCACTACCAAGTATTGCTAAATGCATAGGAACAGTATTCTCTCGCTATGTCTCTTGCTGTTTTACACATTTCCTTAAGCATGTTTTTATTCCATTTTTTACAGAAAAAATATTAAGATTTCTTCTCTTCTGTGTTAAATTAACCATTGAAATATTTTTCTTGCACTGAATTCTAGTTGTTTACATTAAAATTAACTCATTTTCACAAGTTGTCCAATGTTTTCCTGAGGCAATATCGCAAATAGGGAAAAGAACAAAACAAAGAAAAAATGTAGCACCCTTGTGTCAACACTTCCTGGATTCCAAACCAAAAATAAATGGTGTCACATCTATGTATTGAGATTTTATTAGACTAAACATGAAACATAAATCCCAAATATTTTAACAACATATAAATACATGGACAGAGGAAATCTACAATAAAGAATACCACTCTCAGACATCAATGTGTCATTTTGGTTGCTACCCAAAGTACTGAAAGAAAATATGAGTAAAAAACAATATAGACATTTATATTTCATGTTATACTTGCAGTTCTTTAGGGAGATGCATG